>VUJU01001086.1:20099-68633 GCA_009835225.1 Aphis craccivora
TAACTTAAGAGTAAATATTGTTACTTACTTGAGACTTCGTTAAACCGCTTAATTTTGCTCTTCACAAACGACATAATTGAGTTGCACCGATAGTAGGTAAATCAGATATAAATAAAATATATGTTGAGGAATAAAATGGGACTTAAAACAAAATGTTGAAATTCAAATATACAATAATTGTTTATAGGAAACAAACAAAAAAATTAACCGTCGAGTTTGCAGTAGCACGAACCGCATTCACTATATCTGTATAACGTACTGCCTACAGGACCATAACCAAGAGACGGACAAACGGTAAGTGAGAAATAGAGCGCCAAAAACCAAGGGGGTTTATCGGTATATCAAGGGGTGACTTAAGGGAGGAGGATTGGGGTCTGGGGAGAATATTATTCAACAATGTACATAAAAGAAAACCGTTGAAGAATAAAATAACGGTTTTTCCTAAGTCGAGATAATGGTTATCAATGTCTGGGTCCAAAGATGTTCTATGGCCATTCCCGCGCATAAACAAACAATTAAAATAATACCTGTGTATAATATTATTATTATGATTTTTATGTTCCGTCCCGTGACTGTTGGATTCATAGAAAAGAGATTATGGCTGGACTGCATACGTTAATTAACTTTTACTTTACCAGTTAACCACGTTATTATTTACTATCTAACTACAGAAAAGTTTAATATGTTTGTATATCCAATTCTGAAAAATAGAAAAGAGGTACCTAGTCATTCTTAAAAAATGACACATTTTTTTAATAAGCATGCATGCGAGATGAAATTATAGAACTCTTTATAGCTTATGGTAAACATATGGAGTTCAATGGATGAAAACACTCACAATGATTTAATTGTAAAAATTAAAATGTAAATTGTAATAGTTCTAAACTAATTAGTTAAACTAAAAAGTTAGTCATTGTTTTCCCCCCTCTCTCTTGCGTGTTTATCATCAATAAAATATGGGTCATTTTTTAACGACATAATAGTGTTGAATAGTCATTTTTAGAGTATTTTTGAAATGTTTTCTATTATAATTTATAGTATTAATAGTATTCACATAATTAACATCGTTGAATAAATAATTTAAAATATTACTATCCATAAAACTAGTACTAAAATATTTTACTTATCGTATATTATAATAATAATTAATAATAAATACAATCGGATTTTATTTTTTGTCAACATAAACATAATTATGAATATTGTAATACCTATAAAATTGTTAATAATTATTATTGTATTTTAATTTTATTTCCTTTGTATTATATCATGTTTAATGTTTATAATTTATTTTCATATGGGTATAAAATATAAATATATTTAAGGTTATGTACGCTCATTAGTTTTAATTTTAATCAATTTTGTTCACATATACACACATATAGGTATATATATAATATATATATACCTATATGTCTTTTATAGCAGAGATTGATAATTGGAATCAGTTATTAAAGTTAAACAAGTGAAAAAAAAGTTACGAAAATCATAATATATATTTAAAAAAAAAATCATAATACATGCACTATGTAGCCTACTGGTGTATTGTATATTTGTATCACTGCAGATCGTTGAAATTTGGAAACCGGATTTTATACTAGATTCTACAGTAGGTACTTCCAATAATATCAATATATCAAATCAGGGGAGTATTTGGGAGGTCAGCTAACCCATAGTTTTTTTCTTAGTAGAATTTGGCCCCTCAAAATGACAAGTTACCTACATAAGACATAACTATTTACAATAGTACAATACTACAATAATAATAAAGAGTGGTCAAGTGAGTAATGCTGTATAGTAATTAAATGATGGCATGAATTTTACACTGTGAAAAATACGAAAAACTAGTTTTTTTTTAAAAAAAACTGACAAAAAGTGACTGTGGATCAAACAAGAAAAAAAAATTTGATATTTATTACGTTTTTATACATGTATACAATAATAAGGCGTCAAATTATAAGATCATAGATGTGGATTTTTAAATCGGAAAACTTAATCCTTCACCAAGTCACACTGACGTCACTAGCATTTTCTTTACAGGGTCAATCATTGATGTTAGCCACCCACCCTCTTCTAAAGACCCTGCCGATATTCCTATATATGAAATATTAAAAATAATACATTTTATTATTTATAACATTTATATAGGTATATTTATACATTATAGAATGATAGTTAAATACAAAAATATTGTTACGATCTAACAATATTACCTACCCACTTAAAATTGTTTTGGGCAATCCCCCCCAAAAAATAAGCTCGTAACTGATAGATTATGTATCTACAATTGTAAAAACTAAAAACCATCATAAGTTTGTCCAAGGGGCACGGGGGGGGGGGGGTTCGGAGAAACAGCAAGAGGAACTGCAGCTAGCAAGATCAGGCAGCCGCTACCACAGATCTGAATTAATATTTACTTTTGTCTTTTACAGTTATGTATATAATTTATAAGAATACCTACTAACCTACATTAAGTACTAACATAATAATTATTAGTTATAATAATAATCTATAAGGATATTATAATACTATGATGTATATAGTTGGTGTAATAGTAATAATATGCGTTGTTCGATTTGACTATATTTATTAATCATTAATATTTATTACACCCCTCTATATAATATAGTAGTTGTTTCTTTGGCCTCAAATTTCACTGTCATCCGTCGTCAATGATACAGAGAACAGAAAACTTTTTTTTGTAAATTTTGCAAATTTATTATCGTTATAAAGTGACTACACGTTAACACCAAACCATCATTATAAGTGTAGATAACTTTTCAGAATAATGATGACCGGAGTATCAGTTCCTTTCGTGTGACATCAATGCGGGGTGTTTATTTGAAGGATGCCATGTCAAGCATTCAGGTGTATCATGTATAAACAATATCATCAAACATTGCACCCTGCATACTTATAATATGTCGACTGTCGAGTCTACTGTTTACACATTACACGTAACAACTAAACACGATATATTCTTGACGATTGCCATGCAGGCACAGTATAAAATATGTAAAACGTTATTTATAAAAATAAAAAAAGACGACAATTTTATATATTAGTTATTAATATACCATTGTAGTAAAACAAAAAGGCCGTAGCTGCGCAATATATATATTATTTATATTTATTTATATTATTTATTCTTTGATTATAATTATAGGTATTATTATCTTCTTTTTTATTAATGTAAGATTTGCCATTTATATATATATAGCGCACACAATCCGAATTACTTCCCTCTTATATGTATATCTGCACACGCATGCAGATACATGTATACATACAAGGATTTCTGTTTTACAATTAATTATCTTACCTTAGTTTGGCTGTAGACTCGTCAGCAATTAAGTGCAGCCAGTGCAGGAATAATAGATAGGTATGATGTTAATTCACTTAAATATAATGTTAATTAAGAAACATAAGTAATATGATATTTACACTGGGTTAAGTAATAGATTTATTATTTATAAATTAAAACACAGACATTTATTTTAAACATACATAAATTGATTTTCCACGTATAACCATTATCAAATACCAAAGGCGCACGCAGGGAGAATGACGCCATGTCCCGTTGCCCGATGGTCGATGAGTGTTTTTAGAGCAGGCGGTGTAATAAAATAATACAATGGTCAAAGGACACAACAATGTCCGACCACATATATATCCACTATCGTGTGAATAATCCACCGAACATACCTGCGACCATGTTCATTGTAAGGGATTATGATGATGCCACCAATACAGCTATATGTGGCTATCATTCCACCATATTATATAAACATTTTACTACAACTTGTAGGTAATTAATAAAACTCCATAAAAATACGCATTATTAGGACTTAAAATGTAGGGATACTATTATTCTTTTTTAGGAAATTATAAAATCCTTAAACCACCTTTTTTATGCATAGGTAATAGTAAGTTAAGTTATTTTCCATTTGCTGCCCCCTTCCAAACTTCCAACAATAGGTACAAAAGATATGGACATGTAACGGCTGTATCCTACATACTACTATTATTAGTTATATAATTATTGATTTGAATTGATTTTTAACAATTAATTATCTTCAATATATGAATTTACTCCGATTATATTGTACAATTACTACAATTAGACTTTTGGGTTTATAGTTAAATTAACTATAAAATAGAATATACAATGTGACAAATGACAATGTTTAAAAGCAGAAAAACTAACTGAAATTTTCAAATTCTTGTCTTTATTTACACTTAATGACAAATTGCTTTGCTTAATCGATGTTCCAAATTTCAAAAGTCAATAATCCTAGAAAATAGAGGTATGAAGGCGAGAAAAACCTAGTGAATTAATATATATAAAGATAAACAGTAGGCTATTTGAAAGGGATCTAGGATTAAAAAATCATCGACAAAAAAGCCACGGATAAAAAATCTATGGGATAAAAAATACATGAATTAATTTTTTTGCTAAAACTGAATGGTTAGATTAGCTAAAAATAAACGAAATATTTTAAAAATTTAACTATGTGAAGAATTATGTAACCTTTTTTTGACATAGATATCTATACGTTATAACCATAAAAAATAAGTCAAAAACCTATATTTTGCTTATTAAAAAGAAAAACCCAGTCTAGTTACGAACAATTAGTTAAAATTTTATTAGAAAAATGCAATGATAGGGAAATTTATCTTGATCCTCTTATAGTACATGTGGATTTTGAAAAGGCTGTGATTGAAGCATCAAAAAAATACAATTGGAAACTATATTTGTATTACAGAGTGCTTTTATCGCCTTACTCAAAGCATAGTTAACGTAGTTTGTTGAAACTGCCCTAGATATTTCTCTGGGTGCACACATAGAAAAATACAGAATCTTGGACTTGAAAAGATGTATAGAAATAATAATGATTTTATAGTATATTTTGTAGAAAACTCGATAGTTTAGCATTTTTACCAGAAAACAAAGTTTTAGAGAGAATGGATTTTTTAAGAATGATTATGTCACCGGAGGCAACAGATTTAGTCGATTATTTTGCATACATCACGTATGTCCATACTCCATGGGTCTTACAGAAGTGTTCAGCAAAATCCGAATAATAGTATCAAACTTCGAAATATTGCACCGCTATATCCACCATCAATATGGAATGTCTATCAAACTACCCTTGATAATGGACATCGAACTAACAACGAAACAGAAGGGTGGAACCATCGTTTTTCAAAATTAGTAGGCCACAATTACTCTTCTATTTGGTCATTAATAAAGAAAATGAGATTAGAGTTGTCTTATGATGAAACTAAGTTAGCCCAATTCGTAATAGGCAATTTAAGTAAAAAAAAACTTATGAAAAAATGCAAGAAAAATTGTATAAAATATGTAGTGATGGCTTAACACAGCGAACAATAGACGAATATTTAACAGCTATTGCTTACACAATACAATTATTTTAATTATTTATTTTTTTATATTATATTTTTAAATTATAAATTTTAACTTTTAGATTCTGAATGAAGTGATGAATGTATTGATTTTACAATGATGTGTTTTTTTTTTTGTACAAGTAATTTTGTAGTAGAAAATTCATATGATACTTGAATGCTTGATTTAAAATTCGTATTTTTTATCGGTGGTTTTTTTATCCCATAGCTTTTTATCAATGGATTTTTTATCCGTGGCTCTTTTGTCCATGGTTTTTTTTCGGTGGCTTTTTTATCCGGTTATCATTTGAAAGTAGACTGCACAGCTGGGTTCAAATCTAGGTATTAAGCCCTAGAACAAAAAAAATTTTAAATTTTAAATTTTTTTATTAAAATAATGCAAGGTGAAAATTAGGAGAAAAGAGGGAAGTGTGGAGAAGTGAGAAAAAGAAACAAATTTAATTCGAATCTTGGCGAATATTGATAACAATAATGAATAAACTAAAATATGCATGTTTTTTTTTGTAGTGTTTTTTGTAGAATGTAATATTAGGTACATTCTAATAAACTATTTATTATTATAATGTATACACTATAATCTAGACTTAAAAAATGTATTATTAAATAAAAGTTAAAACTATCAATAACTATAGTACTCATTATAAAATGTAACTATAATTAATAGGAAATGATACATTTAACATGACACGCAAGACATTCATATTTCATAATTATTTTTTTTCTATATATATTTTAAAAACTGTCGAGTGTCCAACATACTGCGATAAGTGATAACATACTTATATAATATTATTATAAATGATTAGGTATAAATGACGACCGTCATCGTATCATGGAACAGTGGATTTGTGGATGTGGAACCCATTAACGCAATAAGGCTCAACAGTCAACACACCTAAGCAAACCAAGACGTGTCGAGGACGAGATAATCTCTATTCTAATTTCCACTAATCCACGTGACGACCAACTCGACCGAATAGAACGTTGAGCTTGAGACATGAGTGAGGACTACGGAACATCAGGCAAATTCAGGCAATCAGGATGGATGAGAGATGAGAGTATGAGACGAGTCACGAACGACACGAATCCAAGACTGACCAGAACCAGACGTGACCACCGGGTACCGCAGTGTACCGACCAACGACGGAGTTGGCCGACCGACATGGACACCGCCCACTGGCACTTCGCCGTGGCTTAATCGCCTTAATCGAAGACGGTTTCGGGGGGAATTTCAAGTCATCCATTGACGGCACACTGTTAAGTCTGTTTATGTGGCACTCCCTCCCTTCTACTCTGCTCAAACATTTGAACCCTTTCAACACATTAGTTTTTTTTTTCCGCTCGCCTGCGCGATTCACGATATGAACCGTAGACCGAGCTTGCGACAATACGAATATTGTCCCATCCTTATAATTTATCAAAATACGATACGCGGCGCATCAAAGTTCACCGCAGCCGTCGACAATAATAACTAACAAGTAGTGAATAGTGATCGCATTTTATACTCCATTATTTATTGTTATTGTCTTTTGTTTCGTCACTACTGAATCTGTTCATATTAACGTATTTTTAGTACCGCAGTCACGTTAATGTCGGCCAAACGTGCCGTCACTACCGCCCGCTAAAAGTTTTTTTTCGTTCGAGTCGTATTATTGCACGCGGACGCGACCGTGCGAAATAAAAACCTACCGACCCAGTGAGTGTTTTTTAGTGCGCTTCCAATACACGCACACACACACACACACACACACGTCAAAACACATATACACAGTCATTATCAGCAAGTGCACCTCCTCCCACATTCGTGCACTTTTGGAAAGTGCCGGACTGTCGTTCGTTTTTTCGACGACTTATCGACCGTGACAACTCCGCGATTACCGAATAACAGGCCCGCGGACCAAAAGTTATCGAAATGGCGCAGATACTCCCTATCAAGTTCCAGGAACACCTACAGGTAAATAAAAACTTGTGTATTCACCGTGCCATCGGCTTAGGAGCCATTGTTGCATGTGTAGGCTGCAGGGTCCCTAATTGTCTACGGTTGTTGGCCTGGACAGATGAGGCCAAAGTCGGATTGTTTCGTGCAATTTTTATTATAACCCACACGATCGTGCCGGTAAAAACCCAAATATTTCCGAGCCGCCTACCCTATCGCGTGTGATCCGCCCGCCGCCTATAAATAGGTTACACGATTAATTGCATCGTTAGCGCGTTACAGCGCAATAACAAATATTTTATCGGTGTTCCGTAATCGTCTTTTACATCGAAATTCTCAATAATAATAATAANAATAATAATAATAAGTTGGCAATGAGATAATAATATTGTGGGTCCAACTAGCCGACGGTCTTCCCCAAACCACCCAACTTTTAGCTTTTTTCTGTCTGTTTTTTTTTATCTCGGAAAAATGAAGTATCTAATGACAGCTCATGTATGCTTATCACCTGCCAGATGTTGGGTTTTTGTGTAGATTCCCGATGACGGGCGTTAATTGTATTTTAGAAGTGTTCCATCTATTGTTGCTGCTGCTGTGCGGTGTCTGTCAATATTTATTATGTTATACATTTTTAATCCAATTAAATGTGGGTCAAGGGGAATTTTATGATGGTACATTATCTCTAGATTATTGTGTTTTTTTAGGTATGATATCAGATGGAATTATAATAAGTGATCCATATTACCCAATAGTTATTAGTGCTAACAATTATTATGTTTGAACTTTAAACTTCAACATTAACTTAATCTAGGTAATTGATTTTTTTTTAAAATTTGAGTTATATTTTTTTTCTGTAGCTTACAAATGTGGGCATCAATCAGTCAAACATCAGTTTTAATACACTCACCATGGAATCAGATAAATATATCTGTGTGCGTGAAAAGACTGGTGATGTTGCACAAGTTGTTATTGTTGACATGGCTGATCCTCAAAATCCAATCAGGCGTCCAATATCTGCAGATTCAGCCATAATGAATCCAGCTAGCAAAGTGATTGCGCTTAAAGGAAAAGCTGGTACTGAAGGAACTGCTGCATGTAAGAATTATATATAGCTTTGATTTGATTTTATAACATTTTTATAAACAAATACTATTATTTTTTTAGCACAAAAGACCTTACAGATTTTTAATATTGAGATGAAGAGTAAAATGAAAGCTCACATTATGCAAGATGATGTAGTTTTTTGGAAATGGATTTCTCCAAATACATTAGCCCTTGTCACAGATACATCAGTATTCCATTGGAGTATGGAAGGTAATTCATCTTTTTAATGTCTAAAATGTATTATATTTTTAAACTCCATTCATTTTCAGGAGACTCAACACCAGTCAAAATGTTTGATCGCCACTCCACATTAAATGGCTGTCAAATAATTAATTATAGAACGGACCATAAACAACAATGGCTATTACTCATAGGAATTTCAGCTCAAGTACTGTTAAGCTTCCTACCCTTTAAAATAGGATTATAATTATTTTTTTATTTTTAGCAAAATCGAGTTGTCGGAGCTATGCAATTGTATTCTGTAGAAAAAAGTTGTTCACAACCCATTGAAGGCCATGCTGCATCTTTCGCAAGATTTCAAATGGAAGGAAATAGAGAAATGTCTACGTTATTTTGTTTTGCTGCACGTACAGCTGCTGGAGGAAAAGTAATTACAATAATTTTGTAGTATATTTTCCAAACTAAAATATATTTCTGATTTAATAATTTAAATTACAGTTACACATTGTTGAAGTAGTACAAACACCGAGAGGCAATCAACCATTTCCCAAAAAACAGGTAGAAGTTTTCTTTCCCCCAGAAGCGCAAAATGATTTTCCAGTTGCAATGCAAGTTAGCTCCAAATTTGATGTAATATATCTTATAACTAAGTATGGCTATATTCATCTATATGACATTGAAACAGCTACTTGCATTTATATGAACCGCATTAGTGGAGATACAATTTTTGTAACTGCTCCACATGATGCCACTGGTGGTATAATTGGTGTTAATCGCAAAGGACAAGTATTATCTGTCAGTGTTGAAGAAGATAACATAATACCATACATTAATACAGTACTACAACATCCAGATCTTGCTTTACGTATGGCTGTTCGAAATAATTTGTCTGGTGCAGAAGAACTTTTTGTACGGAAGTTTAACATGCTTTTCCAAAATGGCCAATACGCAGATGCTGCTAAAGTAGCAGCTAATGCTCCTAAAGGCATCCTAAGGACGCCTTCTACCATACAAAAATTCCAGCAAGTTCCAACTGCTACAAATCAATCGTCTCCTCTACTTCAATACTTTGGAATATTACTGGATCAGGTATACCATTGCAGTTTTATTAAAAATTCAATTTTATACAAATAAATCGATTCTTTTAATACTTATTTGTATATTTTTAGGGCAAATTGAATAAGTATGAATCTTTGGAATTATGTCGTCCGGTTCTTGCACAAGATAAAAGGCAATTATTAGAAAAGTGGTTAAAAGAAGATAAATTGGAGTGCTCTGAAGAATTAGGAGACTTGGTCAAAACTGCTGATATTTCTTTAGCATTGTCAGTTTATTTACGAGCAAACATTCCACCTAAGGTACTTATCAATAAGTTTCTAATTATTTAATGAAAATACTCATTAAATTGTTTTTTATAGGTTGTTCAATGTTTTGCTGAAACTGGCCAGTACCAGAAAATTATATTGTACTCTCAAAAAATAAGTTATGTACCTGATTATATACATTTATTCAGAAATGTAGTATTACGTACTACTCCTGATCATGCTGTTGAATTTGCCCAAATGTTACTATCTGATGATGCTGAACCTCTTGCTAATATTAATCAAGTATGTGATCAATATTTTTAACAATTTTTCAAATCTTTTTATTAATGTTCAAAAGAAAAGTGTATTCATTGAATAATTTCTACATAGATTGTGGATATATTTATCGAGCAAAGCATGGTTCAACAATGCACTAAATTCCTTCTAGAAGCATTAAAACATAACCGTGAAGCTGAAGGCCCATTGCAAACACGTTTGCTTGAAATGAATTTAATATCTGCCCCACAAGTTGCTGACGCTATACTTGGTAACCAAATGTTTACTCATTATGATCGCGCTCATGTTGCCCAACTGTGTGAAAAAGCTGGACTTTTACAAAGAGCTCTGGAACATTATACAGACTTATATGATATAAAAAGAGCAGTTGTACATACACAGTTATTAAATCCTGAATGGTTAATTGGTTACTTTGGATCCTTAAGCGTTGAAGATTCATTGGAATGTTTAAAAGCTATGTTAACTAATAACATAAGGCAAAACCTTCAAATTTGTGTTAAGGTAATTACCTAAAAATGAAATATTATACTTTGTTATAATTAATTGTTGTATTTTTACTAGATTGCAACCAAATATCACGAACAATTGACAACTAAGGCATTAATTGATTTATTTGAGTCATTTAAAAGTTATGAAGGATTATTTTACTTCTTGGGATCCATTGTTAACTTCAGCCAAGACCCAGAAGTTCATTTTAAATACATTTCAGTAAGTTATAAAATTTAAATATTATAAATTATAATGTGTATTTTTTGTTGGTGAAATTTTTACATTTACTTGTACTCAAAATCACATAATGCATATTAAAACATTTTTTACGTTTATATTTAATTTTTAAAGTAAAATACAAAAAACTAAAAATAATAAGAAAATATATTACTTTTTTACTAATTAATTAATATATATTTTATAGGCTGCTTGCAAAACTGGACAAATTAAAGAAGTGGAGCGTATATGTCGGGAATCTACATGTTATAATGCAGAAAGAGTTAAGAATTTCTTAAAAGAAGCTAAGCTTACTGATCAATTACCATTAATCATTGTGTGTGATCGATTCAATTTCGTACATGATCTTGTGCTGTATTTATATAGAAATAATTTACAAAAATATATTGAAATATATGTCCAAAAAGTGAACCCTTCTCGTCTCCCAGTTGTGGTCGGTGGACTCCTTGATGTAGACTGTTCAGAAGACATAATCAAAAATCTTATACAAGTTGTGAAAGGAGAATTCTCTACAGATGAATTAGTAGAAGAAGTGGAGAAACGTAACCGTCTTAAACTTTTGTCATCTTGGTTAGAATTACGTGTTCATGATGGTAGTGAAGAACCTGCAACTCATAATGCTCTTGCTAAGATTTATATTGACAGCAACAACAATCCAGAAAGATATTTAAAGTATGCAATTAACAATCTAATAAATAACAATAGACTAATTTTGCGTTATTTTTTATTATTTTTTTTTTTTTTAGAGAAAATAAGTTCTATGATAGCCGTGTGGTTGGCAAGTATTGTGAAAAGCGTGATCCACATTTAGCATGCGTTGCTTATGAACGTGGAAAATGTGATTTGGAATTGATAAATGTTTGCAATGAAAATAGTCTTTTCAAATCTGAAGCTAGATATTTGGTGAGACGTCGTAATCCAGAGTTGTGGCTGGAAGTATTGAATGAAAATAATGTCTATCGACGTCCACTTATTGATCAAGTTGTACAGACAGCTTTGTCTGAAACTCAAGATCCTGAAGATATATCAGTGACTGTAAAAGCTTTCATGACTGCTGATTTGCCCAATGAATTGATTGAGTTACTTGAAAAGATTGTATTTGATAACTCATTATTCAGCTCTCATAGGTAAATACTAAATTAAGAAGTATTAGTTTTTTTTTTTTTAATTATAAATAAAATAATAATACTTCCTTTATGTATGAATTTAGAAATTTGCAAAACCTATTAATTTTAACAGCTGTTAAAGCTGACAGAACTCGTGTTATGGATTATATTAATCGTTTAGACAACTATGATGCTCCTGATATTGCATCTATTGCTATTAACAATGAGTTATTTGAAGAAGCTTTTGCTATATTTAAGAAATTTAACGTTAATCAATCTGCTATTCAAGTAAAATTTTATTAATATAACTGATTCTAAAAAAAATACTCAACATTTTAATATTTTGTGTTTGTTTATTTAGGTACTTATTGATAATGTGAAAAATCTTGATCGCGCTTATGAATTTGCTGAACGTTGTAATGAACCAGGAGTTTGGAGTTTATTGGCAAAATCTCAACTGCAAAGTATGTTTGTAAAAGAAGCTATTGACTCGTTTATTAAAGCTGATGATCCAAGTGCATACATGGATGTCGTTCAAACTGCACACAAAACAGGTATTTGGTGAAAAAAATATATTATTTAAAAATAATTAACAATTAATAAAATTATTCATTCATATATTTTTACTTTGATTATAGGAAGTTGGGAAGATCTTGTACGTTATTTACAAATGTCTCGTAAGAAGGCTCGTGAATCTTATATTGAAAGCGAATTAATCTATGCTTATGCAAAAACAAATCGCCTAGCAGACCTTGAAGAATTTATTTCCGGACCAAATCATGCTGATATTCAAAAGGTTAATTTTTATATCTTTTTTTATAACAGCACATTATATTCAATTATGTAATCATTTTGTTTTACAGATCGGTGATAGATGTTTTGAAGACAAAATGTACGAACCAGCTAAGCTACTGTATAACAATGTCTCAAACTTTGCACGCTTAGCTATTACACTTGTGCATCTTAAAGAATATCAGGGTGCTGTTGACAGTGCCCGTAAAGCAAATAGTACAAGAACATGGAAAGAAGTGTGTTTTGCTTGTGTTGATAATAACGAATTTAGATTAGCACAAATGTGTGGTCTGCATATTGTTGTTCATGCTGACGAATTAGAAGACTTAATTAACTACTACCAAGTAATGTTAAATAATATTATAAGTAACGACATCTATTAACAACATCTTTTTTTATTCATCTAGGATCGTGGTTATTTTGAAGAACTTATTAATCTTCTGGAAGCAGCTTTGGGATTGGAACGTGCACATATGGGAATGTTTACAGAATTGGCTATTTTATATTCCAAGTATAAGCCCGCTAAGATGAAGGAGCATTTAGAACTTTTCTGGTCTCGTGTTAATATTCCTAAAGTGTTACGAGCGGCTGAACAAGCACATTTGTGGTCAGAGTTAGTGTTTTTATATGATAAATATGAAGAGTATGATAATGCGGTATTAGCCATGATGAATCATCCAACTGAAGCATGGCGAGAGAGTCATTTTAAAGACATTATTACAAAAGTACGAAATATAATTAGGTTCAAGTATTTATATTTGTTTCTAACTAATAACGTAATGATTTATTTGTCAGGTTGCTAATTTAGAACTATACTACAAAGCAATACAATTTTATCTCGATTATAAACCGCTTCTGCTCAACGACTTATTGCTGGTGTTGACGCCACGAATGGACCACACTAGAGGTGTCGCATATTTCACTAAGGTACTGTTAATCTCAATAGATTATTGATTGTAGTTGAATACATTTTTTTTCTATTTTTATTTTAGACAAATCATTTGCAATTAGTCAAAACATACTTGCGTTCTGTGCAATCTTTAAATAATAAAGCTATAAATGAAGCACTTAATAACTTACTGATTGATGAGGAAGACTATCAAGTAAATATTTTAACTATTATTTGTACTTTACATGATTGATAATGTTTGTTTTTTATAGGGTCTACGAACATCTATTGATGCTTTTGATAACTTTGACACTATCGCACTTGCCCAGAAACTCGAAAAACATGAACTTACCGAGTTTAGACGCATAGCTGCTTACTTGTACAAAGGAAATAACAGGTGGAAGCAGAGTGTGGAATTGTGCAAGAAAGACAGACTATATAAAGTATGTTGTTTTTATTAATATATTTTGATGTTACTATTAGAATATATATTAAGCATTTACTTTATTATGATATGTAGGATGCAATGGAATATGCGGCAGAATCAAAAAATTCAGAAGTAGCTGAAGAATTGGTTACGTGGTTCTTAGAACGTGGAAACTATGATTGTTTTGCAGCTGCTTTGTTTCAATGTTATGATCTTGTGCACCCAGATGTTGTATTGGAACTAGCATGGAGGCATAAAATCATGGACTTTGCTATGCCTTATCTTATTCAAGTCACTAGAGAATATGTTGCCAAGGTAGATAAATTAGAAGAAGCCGAATCCAAGCGATTGGAAGAACATAAAGAAGAAGACATCAAACCAATGATGATACGTAAGTTTTATTCAAATACTTGGGTATTTATTTATGTTCAGTTTTGGTATTATATCATTTTTATTTATATAGCTGAACCACAACTAATGTTGACTGCTGGTCCATCAGTTATGGGTAATATGTACTCGCCGTCCTATCAAGGAACTCCTCCTTCACAGCAACCTTATGTACCCCCAAGTGGAGCCCCATATGCAACTTCAAATACTTTACCCTATCAGGGCTATGGCATGTAATGTGCCTATTAAATACCCTTTTCCTTTATAGCAGTATTTTATAAGAAAACAATGATGGGCTTTGCTATATTCTGATAGAAAATTTACTACCCAGGTATAAAATATTTATATTTTATAAATAATCAAATTGAAAACCATTCCAAAAAAAATTATCTAAATAGGCTTTTGAAAAAACTTGTTCTCATCATTGTTAGATAATATTAAATAGTTAATGTTAATACTTGTTAAAAAATATTACTTGTTTAAATTATTCAACTTCACTTCGTAACTTATGATTTATTTGCGTATACATTTTTAATATTGATTTCACGTTAATTTTTATAATTTATTTTATTTATAATCGTATTATTATTATTATTATAAAACATTATTATTATTATTATTATTATTATACATTTTTTGTAAATTATTATCTACAATTTATATAGAAATATAAAAACAAATTATAATGATAAATGTCTACTTTTTACTATGTATTTATAATATTTATACATTATTCTTTTATTGAAAAAAAAGAAAGACTTCATCATCTAAGGTTATTAGCCTTATGTACAAGCTACATTTTATAACAAATTTAAAGAGTACAAGTTTATATATATTATTATATATATATTGCTATTAGAGTTATCAAAGGTTGGTCACAATTTACATATTTTTATGGAGTTGTCTTAGTTTAGAAGTTTCTCAGTAAGACTGTGTCACTGCTCAATTGAATTTTTTTTTATTTGTATAAAATTGTTGGTTAATAAAGTTTAGTAAATGGTAACTGGTAAAATTTTAGAAAAAAAAAAATAGAGGAAGGCAATGAAATAATTTAATACAATATATATATATCATATTTTCTTAGTAAAATTATATAATTACAATATACATTTTAGATGACTATTATATTTGTATTTTGTTCTATGTTCTAATCTTTAAAATTCAACTAAAAATGTTAAAAATGTATGAATCAACATTTAATACAAAATTAGTAAAATTGAGTTTTCTTGAAGTATACTTCCTTTTCGGCTTCATATTTATTTAAATTAGGATTTAAAAAACGTATTTCATCTTCGGACAATTGAGGCAGAACCACATCAAGTTTTTTTCGTAATTTGCCAAATTCATCTTTTTCTTTGGCTATTTTAGTTTCTTCCTACAAATTTAATTAGGTCTCTTAAAATAATGCAACTATTATTTTGACTATTTTGTGTTCAATACTCACCATGACAAGATTTTCTTCACGTTTTATTACGTCCAACAATCTATTATGAATATCTTTACCTTTTTTATCAAATTTATTTTGAATATCTTTTGCATTCTCCAAAGCCTTTAGACCTTCTTCTTGTTTTGAAAGTGCCATCTATTTAAAAAAGAATTAATGTATATTAAAAATATCTTGTATCATGTTAGGAACCTGTTAAATTAATATTTTATTTAATAACTAGGTATTTGTTTAAAATTTAAGCGTTTATTAAAACATTTAATTTATGAGTGTTTTTAAAAATTGGGAAATAATGATTACAATAAAAACATACAATATACATTTTAATAAACTTACCAAATATCATAAATTTAGGAGGTTAGGACTTAAATGTGAATTAAACTTCAAGAACATAATAGAGTATGTTAGATATTTACCTTAAACATTTTTTCAGCTCGAATTGATTTCATTTTAATTTCATCGTCTAACTCTTGTAATCTATTTTTTTCTTCGATTAAACGTTTTTCCAGTTCTTTAGTGTGTTCTAATCTTTTATCCAATTCTTTTTCTTTTTTTTTTAGTTCCTTAAAACCCTCTTTCACTTCCACTTTAGCTTGTATTAAATCAGTTCCTGTACCGCCATCTAATTTGAGCATGGTTTCGAGTTTGTATCGTTCCGAAGCCACTTCAAAACGTTCTTCTGCTAATTTGCGCTGTTCTTCAATGACCGATGATCGAACATCCTGGACAAATTTAAAAACACAAATCTATAGTATAGTTGTGCACTGTGAATAACCACTACCCAAATCATGCGATGTCTTACCTCTAACTCTTGTTTCCTACTTTCGATGTATTGTGTTTCTGATTTTTTCTCACGTTCCCATGTTTTACGACCATCTTCAAAGGTCTTCATAGATCGTTTTAGTTCTTTATTCAAGAGTTCCAGTTCATTTCGTTCCCGTTGGTTTCTTGATTGGAACTCTTCGATTTTCATTTGAAGAGCCGATCTTTCTCCTTCCAACGTGGCCATCTGCTTATCTACTTCTTCCTGTAAATCTGAACCCATTACCCATTAAGTGTTTACACTATAAACATCAATAAAAATTAGTTAATTTGCTTAGTGAAAATGTTGAAGTAAATTAATAGTTATTTATCTAGCAATATATTAAATAATTGAATTTAACCCTTAAAATTTAAAATAAATACTTAGAAAATACTAGGTAATTAAATAACTTATAAAGAAGTAGTTTAATTTTTTTGAATAGTTAATTTTATTCAACCTTAAGAGTTAAGAAGACGCCATACGCGAATGTGTTGTCTCCATCTTACAAGTATCAAGTACGTTGTACGTAACATAACAAATTTACGTTCAGTAGATCAAGTGTAGTTCCATTAGTTTAAAAACTAGAATGAGTCAACCTATTATAAAACATGAAAGTAACATTGTCTGTGTTCGTATGTTAGTTTTTTACAATTGTTCAATACACATGATCTGTTGAGCGGAAATTTGCTATGTTACGTACTTGTTAACGGAGACAACACATGCGGATATGGCGTTTTCTTAATAGGTATTATTTTTAAATTTAACAGTAAAAATCTAAGATATACTACAAATAATTACAAATTACAGTGATAAATAGTTAAATGAATTATGTTGGTAAATAAATCAATATAAAAATCAACCAGACAACAGGTAACTAAACACGTTTATAAATTAAAAAAAATTTTTTTTTTGATTAATCAATGCAGATTTGCCATTATGACATTATGTTCAATACTATAGGTAGTCAAATTGAGATCACACCAGACGCTTCTTTGACCATTTTTATGACGTAAGTGATGAATTTATAAGTAATAAGTAATATAATAAACAAAAAAATCACATTTGTTTTAATGTTATTAATAAACTGATTGGTTTGCACAAATGTACTAAAATTATATAGCTCTTACATTATAAAAATTTAACTATAAATACAATTATAGTACCTATTATTTCACCTACCTTTAAGTTGTTTGTTTTGGGCAGTAATTGAAATCTCTCTAGCGGTCATTTCTTCGCTGGTCAGGCGCTTTGGCTTTGAATCACGGAAGCTTGATTCAACTTCTTCCAAATGGTTCATTTTAATTTTTTGTACTTCATTAGATTGTTTTAGATCTATCAAATGACTCTCGTGAATCACACGTAACCTCTCCTCATACATATCTTTTAAACGTTTTTCATTTTCTTTTCGTTCCGTCATATCGGCTTTTCGTTCTTCTTCCAGCTCATTTACGCGTTCCTCGCAACGATTTAGTTTTTCGTGCAACACGTTTTGTTGTAATCTATATGATATGCATATAAAACGATATTGCATATCATTATGATGTCAAATATATAATTAAAATTGAATAATTAATACATACATAAGTACGTACAAATAGTTTATAAACCTATAGCATTATAAATTTATAGATTTATAAATTAGTAAAAATTAGGTATTAATTTATTTACAATAAACTATAACTGTTATTTAAAATAATTTGTACAACAATAATTAACGATATTAGATACCTACTACTTATGTATGAATTTTGGTAAAAAGTTTAAATATCTCACAAGCCTTACTCATATTTAGTTTTTAAGGCATCTAATTCTAATTCATGTTTTTTTGAAAGATGGTCGTTCGTCAGTTGGAATTTGTGATTCTCAGACCTTAGACGTTCTAATTCTTGCCCATCAGGGTTCATTACAGAATAACTATTATCCATTAATAACGCCTGTATACGATATAATGTTAGATATTTGTATGTGCAGTATAAAATTTAAACAATATATTGTTAATAAATTAATTAAAGACTTAAGTTAATTAATTATAATATTGTTACTTTAATAAGAAGATCGCTATTTTGTTGATCTTGAATTAATGTTATTGCAGCCTGTTGTATGTCTTGTTTTTTTTTAGCTAATTCTTGAATGATTTCCAACATGGAAGCTTGGATACTATCTTTTCCTCTAAGCAAGGATAAAATCGAAACTGGTTTTTCTTCGGCAAATTTTTCATCTTTCTCAGTTTTCTGTAGAACATTCTTATCAACCATTTTGTCAGTGGATACAATATGATGAGTAGATGGAGAATCAGTAGTCGTTTCATCTGTATTATGTATTAACCCACTCAACCAAGAAGGAATATTTTCTGGAAAAAATCATAAAGTTTTTAAAAGAGTCAAAGAACTGGATTAAAATTTAGTAATTGACTTTTCTCGTAAACAGTTTAATTTTTTTTAAAATAAACACAAGTTAGATGTTAGAACGCTCATTATTTTGAAAAGGCACATAAAAAACAGAACAAAGATAACATTTTTTGTATAACAGTCAACAAAGTTCAAATTCTTAATTTTAACTTTTATCACTGTTGTCTTTTTTCACCATTATGTTAGTTGAACCATTATATCTACTTTACATACTAAATAAAGGCCGATGGAAAATATGCCAACATTAGAACATAATAATATAAAGTTGTATATTATTTACTATACTCATAAAAATTTTTCCTTTTTTAAAAAATAAAATTTCAGAATCTATAGTGTATATACTGGAAAAAATACAGTTTATTGTAGTAACAATATAATATAGAATATAATTTTTTTTATCACAAAATAAACGATCATAATATTATGATAGTTATAACTTATATATTTTAGTCAACAATGGTATTTTCATCAAAAAACTATAGACCATACGCTTATTTATGAATTTAAGGTAATAATGCATTACAATAATATTATGATTTTACAAGCGCAATGCGAAATAATAATCAGATTCAACCATTCAACAAGTAATAATATAAATAAATAAATTATATAGGTAGATTATAAATTACTCAATTTTTAAATCTTATACCCTGTACTGCAGGTTATCTATTACCTGCCACTGAGTTAAAGCCCAATATTATAATTTATAGTATAAAAATTGAAAAATACAGCCCAAGGAGGGATGGGCGCATCGCCCCCCTCGTATCCGCCTCTGTGGTCTATTGGTATATTCTCGGTATAGATATTCGGTACCCTTCAAAACGCTACTGTTAAATTTACCAGTGACAGGCGTAGTTTTCTTGGCGACCGCGGTGATGGACGGTGACGTCTCTCGGCGTTTCGACAATGTCTGTGATTCGGAAACCGCGGTCCTCGGCCGATCGGCGGCTTTTCCGTCGACTGCGGTGGTCGTGGCCGTGGTCGGTAACGGTATAGCACTTACACCGGTACCGCGGTACGCAGTGGTATCGGCTAACGAGTCGAAAACGTTTTTGGTGGTGGCCTTATTCTTCTTAACGTCATCGTCGTCGTCGTCGCTGAACAACAAACCCGCCGAACGGGATGTTCGTTGTTGCGTGCTTTGCCGCCTAAAGTCATGACGTCTCGACACGTTTGGCCCACCGCTGTCGTGTAACGACGGTTCGTACGACGTAACCTCCGCGTTACTTTTCGGCCGCAGACCCAGCCAGTCGTCTGTAGTCGTTTTCCTCGTGGCAGTTAACGACGATGTCGGTCTTCGCGTCTCGTTCCTGCGAACGTACGTATATAAGTGAATGAAAATAACAACGTCGTTTCAGATGATAAATCGATAGAATATTTTGTTTTGTTGTATTCGTTCCCGGGGATTAGGTATACCTAGCAGCGAAGAAGCATCCGTATGTCCCTATATTTTTAGATTTTGTTCTTTTTAATCAAATATATTATGTATTACCTATATATTTATATAAATATCAGAATTTTTGCTATTTGTGGCCACAATATAACCCATCCAATTTCAAGTAATATTTATATTACTATATATATGTTTTATAGTATATTGTAGGTATAGCGAGAACTACTGATTTAAGAAAGTGGTATTTTTTAAAATTAAGTTAGTACCTATGTGGTTATTGGCTATGTCACATTTATTTTTAAATTATGAGAAAAAATTCAGTTATTTATAGGCCCCCTCGCCATTTTGAATATCTTTTATTTTAATATTCGTAACTCGACGAGTTAAGAATGATGATGAAGTAAAAAAAAACAACTAATAATTTAATAGATTTACAAGAAAGTATGGTTTGTTAATTTTATAAATCTTATAATTAAGTAGGTAATAAATATAATATATATAATATATAATACATTTTTTAAAATCAATGCAATTACTTATGAAACAAATAAAAACGTATTAGGTATCTTTACACAAAACTTTAAAGTCAAAAGTATAAGATAAAGAAAAAAGAAAAATATACGTAACAATAATGATTATAATTTTAATATTATAATATATAAATACATATTAATAGATAATTATAAATTGTTAAAGAATAAAATAATAAGTAATCAATAAAAGCTTTAAAAGGATATTGAATTGAGATTGTAAAAAAACATATCAGTCAGCTGTTACGAGTGTCACTTTTAATATATTATTCGCTACTTCACTACAACACAATATTATGTCTTAAACATGACATAATTTTATGAATTCATGATTATATACTCTGGACCACAGCCCATTGATATGGTGACATAGTGCCCTTCTTCCATTGGGCATGTACCAGTTGCCCCCAAAAGTACCTTTTTTTATACCAATTCCCCCCAAACTACCTAGAGGAAAAAGTACCAGTTGCCCTCAACCAAATGTACCAGTTGCCCTCAACATATCATAGGTAGGTATATACATGAGTAGCATATTCAATATAATAACTTGTCAACATATACATAGTACACAATTCAAAATATAATACCTAATGTGCCAATCAAAAAATAGTACAAAATTCAAAATATAATAATCTGACAATCAAAAAATAGTATAAAATTCAAAACTATTATGTTTTGTTATAATAATTACTAACCGATTTTACAAAATCTAATCTACTAATATTTTTGTTTTTATATTTATTTATTAAATCTTCGATCCTTGCTTTTTTGTTTAAGTATGTGCGATTTGTAACATTTTTAATTTCGTTTACACTGCT
The DNA here is from genome assembly GCA_009835225.1 of Aphis craccivora. Lineage (NCBI taxonomy): Eukaryota > Metazoa > Arthropoda > Insecta > Hemiptera > Aphididae > Aphis > Aphis craccivora. Next base: position 42,070 of record VUJU01001086.1, read on the forward strand.
TATGGCAATGTATGTATTTGTTTGCATTTCTTTTAGAACATTTACGAAACTAAAAATATTTGGATGTGGACTACTAAAGTTTCTCGAAAATGACGAATGAAATGATTCACATGCATTAGTAGTCCTTTCTGAATCATAAATATGCAAAAATATGCATTAAGTTCAATATATTATGTAAAATAAAAATATTATATATTTAGTATTTACCTCCCCTATTTTACGAGCTATATATAATATATTGTAAGCGTGTATATATTAACATGTGAGGGCAACTGGTACATTCAATTGGGGGCAACTGGTACATTTGGTTGGGGGCAACTGGTATATTTTTAAAATCGCGATAATAGCCGTGGGGGGCAACTGGTAAACACCCCTTCCATCTCAACCTTTACAAAAATTAAAAAATTAACAAACCCATTAGAATCTAGTCTGGGGAAAATACCGTCATCTATCCCTCACTTACTAACCAATTGACTCTTCTAAAGATTAGTGACAAAGTATATTAATTTATTTGTCTATTGTCAATTTATCTATTGGTAGCAGTGCTCGACTTGGCAAAATTAAAGTAGGGGGACCCTGTACATTTTTAAAAACAGAGCGTCCCCATCACTTTTTAAACATTACTGAGCAGTGGGGGCTACGCCCCCACACTCCTATTCCTCCTCTTTAAACATATTATGAAAAATATTTATAAATTATCAATTACAAAAAAAAATTACTATAAATATTATATTATATATTATAGTTATACGATATATCTTATTAAATGTAACAACAAACTTAAAAGTAACTAAATAAAAAACAATCCATTAACTACTTATTTAAATTGGTAGTTCCATAAATTATCATAATTAAATAAATTGTTAAAATTATGATGTCATCATGTGCATTTTGATAAAATTGCAGAATTATGCAGCGTTCCAGCGTCCCGTACGTTTCCCTTATAAATATAAGTAGAGGTACGCTAAAATTTTTGAAAAATTAGTTGGGGTACTCCGTGTCTCCGTCCCCCTGCGTCCCCACAAATCGAGCACTGTTGGTTAGTATTAAATATAAAATGTTAAAATATGTTTACGATTTATTATTTAAACCAACTAGGAGTTTCGTAATAACAGTGTATATTTTGAACTTAGACATCGTGGTGGTTAGAAATATAGACAATAGAGCAGTAATTACCAAATAATATTTTTGGATTTTTGGTCACTTAACCATCCAGAAAATTTCTTGGAACTATCGGAATGTAATATACTAATATAGGTACATGTTTATTTAAATTAAAATTAATGAAAATCTCATTTAGTTAATTGAAAAAATAAATAAAAATCCGGTGAAATTGTTTCTCGTTTGCCATAAGTTACAACTGACATTTAGGTACCTATCAATAAGTGTGAGACCCCCCCAATAATGTGTATTTGGCATACATTTTTTCTTGATCTTTTCGTTCGCCTTCATCTCTAGTGATCAAATCGTCTAATACATCCCAATTGTCGATTGATGACCCTGCAAGAAACAAATCATATAATGGCATAAATATTACTGGAAACCATAATTAAGTGCGGTTGAACTGTATTAAATAGGTCCAAACGTCTTATACCCACAAGCTACAATATACAAATTATAAACAAGTTTGACGAATGTACCTATAGATCGGTTATAGGTTGTAACCCTCGTAGATACATAAGATACCTATGTAACCCACGTAAGATATATATGGACAAAATGTAGATTCGCCCTATATAAATACCTAATTTTAAATTTTTTACATTGAATTTCAACTGACCTGTCATTTTTTAGTTACCTATTGTATTACATTATTCGTTTTAAGTTAACAATAAAATATTATACTGAATTAGATTATAAATTATAATACATTTTAATTTTCTGCTCTTGTACCATATGATCAACTGAATAATCGCAGGAGCACGAGTAGCGTATTATTCAAATTTTTAGTGTTTGCGTCAATCGTTACTAGGACAACGTTTTGTGTAAGGGGTGAAACATTTAGGTAACGGATAGTTGGTACAACGTTTAATATACACCTTTTGCCTTTTTGGATATCAAAGCACCCCCTAGTTTTTTTAATGCAAATTGTTATTATTTATCACTATTTGAATTATACTATATGAAATTCCACAATAACTAATAAATGATAATATTGATTAATAGAAGTGTTAACAATTATTGTACGATTACGATTCAATATTATATAATAATAAATAAAATACATTGTATTTCATAAAGAGGTAATATTAATAGGTATTAGGTATTAAGTTCTTATTAGAATTAAATCTCAGTACTCGCTTAACGTTTATACCCAAATACCCAATGCGTATGGATTAAATCGTAAATCTAAAATCGTTAGTAAATATCTACCTATGCTGCTAGTTACGGTATATTTTTCTTGTTTGTATATTATTCTCTGATTTTTTTCCGAATTATGTGAAGTTGAAATCATATATTTTTATAATATGAATGCATATATCCGTCGTTTATTAAAAGTTGTTTGCCTTTTTGGCTTTTAACAAATTTTAAAGGCATGTTTAGGTGGTAGTACGTAAAGTACGTTAACACTAATGCGTAATACAAGCCAATGTCGCGCAGTGTCAGTGTGTGACATAGTTCCGGCTCTCTCGTTTAAATTGTTATCTGTAAAGTTACCTATCTGTATAAATAGGTACAAATTTTCATATACATTTAAAATTACTAAATCTGTATCGGTAGGCGGACCATGATATAAGGAAGTACAAAGTTCAATCACAATCACCGTCAATAACATTTTCTCTATCAGATGGCTATAGCATAAATCGTTTTTATTAATGTTCGAGGGAATCGGGAGATATTTTGTATTGGAGATAATTTTGACGGAGATATTTTGTCGTATAACCTATTTTACTATAGTGAACTCTGTCAGCAATAGCAAGAAAATATGAAACAATTGATTTTGTATTCTGATAATAACCTAAAAAAATACAAAAATATATATTATGTTTAATCTACAAAAGTTTTAGGAAAACTTGATTACAAACAAGGTTAAATATAATTAAATGAATGCGCTTACATTGAACCAACATTGATAAATATTAAAAAAATTAATTATTTATGTGTATTATGATATCTGTTAGTGTATAGGTACTATATAATATTTCAGAAATATATGTAGATTTAAATAAACAATAAATAAATATTTATTTTAAATTTTAATTACTTTAAAGGATAACCAATGGGGAGCTTTGATAAAACGTTGTTACTTCATAACACGTCTTATGTGTTATAATTGTTCAATACATCATTTCTAAGATAAATGAAGGAAAACAGAACATTTTTGTTTATTAAGAAAGACACTTTATTTTCAATTAAAAATCAATAAATAATAATTTTATCTAATAATTCCAACATTTGTATACAAAATGAATAAGTTGCTAAGTTTTTTTAACAATAATTAAAATTAACAAAATAAAAAAATATAAAATTTTAGATTTAATTTTTTTTTTAATGTATGAAATATCTTGTACTGCAATAGTATAATTATACTAAAAAATATCTTGTACTGTAATAGTATAATTATACTAAAAATATACACTAATAAGCACACAAGAATATAACATACATGTCAACAAAATAATTAACATTTACAATTCTATATCTATAAAATTTAACTAAAATATGCACCATAGTATAATATCTGATACTTGAGAATAACTACCTCGATTCATCCATTTTAGGACGGTACTTAACAATTAATATAATTTATAATCATTAATTTTACAACATAACTTAAAAATAATAATATTACACATTATTTTAAAATAAATACAGAAAAATATTTAGCCTTTATATTAATGCACAACAACTATTAATCCTAAAACGCGTTTTTTTTTTTACATATTAATATGGTACTTAACAATTATTATCAAAAATCATATTCATTACCATTAATTTTATAACATAACTTAAATATAATAATATTACACATTAATTTTCAATAAATATAGAAGCAAATTGGGTGATGATTTTAATGCACAGTAATCATTACTCCCATTAAAAATTTATTTTTTCTTACAAATACATATTAATTTTCTATATTTCTAATATCATATTTTGAAACCGCTCAAACACAATATTATGATACATATATATAAATGTTTTAATTATAAAAGTGAGTAAAGTTATGCACTACAGTTGTGTCGCATTTGCCTCTACACTCATCTAAACAAGAACATTGATGTAAAAAAAAGTTTACTTAAAAATATGAAATAATTAATAAAATTAAGTATGGCAAAACAATTATAAAAACTTAAAAATTAGCTAAAAAATGAGATTGTATACAAAATTGTGGTGAATTATTAACAACTATAATTTGTATATTTTTTTTTTTAATTTAAAATGTTGAAAATGATTTAAAACATGAGTTTTAAGTATTAAAAAGACATACTGAACTTATTTAGTTTTTTGATTAATAATAATTTAGTGTACACAGTAATGGATATAATGGTCATGTTCAATACCATAAGTTATAAAATTAACTAAAAATAAATATAATAGTCCAAATTAAAATCAAAATAAGATAATCGCTCAATCATATGACAGTCAGATCCAAAAAAGTACACTATAACTAAGTAAACTTCTTTCTCGTCTAAGTAGTTAAGTTATAATATTTATAAAAGTACAGAGTAGGAATTTACTGATATGATAGTTCTGTCAAATAATAATAAAAAGAAAAATAAAATAAAAAAAACAACAAAATTATATTATGTACAAATTTAAAGTAGCACTTTGGTAATGAAAATTCATTACTTATTGTATCATTTCTTCATCGTCATCTTCTTCATCACCATAATCAGCTTCACTTATTGTTGGAACAACAGCTCCTTTTAATGGACAGTGCTTACACCTAATAAAAAAAATAAGTGATTAAAATATATATTTTAATGAGAAATGCATTATAAAGTACCGGCTCTGATTTAATCCATAATTCAAACAGAGTTCACCAACACATTCACAACATCCATCATGGAACCATCTATAGCTTTTAGCACCCATTGATATACAAGATGCCTTACATTTGTTCCAAGACAAACATTGACTCATGAATACCACAGAACAATTCAAAGTAATCTTCATAGAAGATACATCTTGAGCAGAATTTTCTAAATTAAATTTTTTATTAGTAATTATTTTTAACTTATAAATAGTTTCATATTATATTAATAAAAATTTACTTTGTAACAACTTGAATTCTTTTTGAAAATCTGGTTGGAACATTTCAATGTCCAAATCGATTGGATATGTTAATGATTCCCATCGTTGTTGTAGATCTGGTTCCGAAACGAGAGCAGTAAATAAAGTCACAACGGAGTCTGACAAATCTTCTACGTGGCTTTTTCTGCTCAATTCATTAGTAGTAATATTTGGTTTTGGGCACATGTCTAAAATCATAAAATATTAATATTTAGTAATGTATTAAATAAATATTAACGTAATATTATTTATCAGATGTGATTATTATTTTACAATAGCCAGTAGGTAAGTAGTTATTTTTTTGATCTATAAAGGGCAAGTTCTTTCCATAAAACTAACCTGTTGATCTTATTGGTATGCAGTATTTATAATTTCCAAATAATATGATTGATAGTTAAAAATTTACAGAGCCATACAACTAACTTCCTCAACTTTTAAGATGTTTATAATTTTAATTTAATGGTATCAGTAATACTTAATAGTTTTAATAGAAATTTAATGCAAGGAAAGTAATACCATTGATGGTGTTGTAAGTACGGTATAGAGTTAAGGAGTTTAATAAAAAAAATAACATAATAACTAATAGTAAGTTTTCTACGTTCATGCAATAATAATATTGTTATCTGATCATAAAACTAGTCTGGCAAAATCATCCTCCTATTTTATGATTAAAGTATAGTTTTTGTTTTACTACTAAACTATCCAACAGTAACTACATATTATAATACAAATATTCAACAGATTTAAAAATTAACACGCAGTTTGACATACCTATCATTATTGACCAGAACTACAGCATCGTATAAAAATTATGATTAATCGTAAACAGAGATAATTAAAACTGGTCTCTTGTCGACATAATAGTAGACTAGCAAGTCACCGAAGTCGAGGCATCGTCACATCAATAGTGATATCATACGAAACAGATGCAAACCATGAAAAATGATCGACCAGACCGATATACCTAACTTAAAACTATGCACTAGACTCACCCACACACGAGCAGCATTCACTGTACAAATTGTTGAGGCAACTGAAACATTCTTTGCAGCACGAACAATTTACCAAGTCGCACTTGCACGACTGTGTAATCATGCACTTGGAGACGATCGACGCGCATACAGCCTCGTTGCACGCGTAACTTACGTACGCAAATGCCACCAGCGACCCGACGACGGTGATAAGAAATACGTTTTTCATTTCGCGATGGACGACTCCTAGAAAATGACGTTTGTCAGTGTCACATGTGACATCCGTATCGAAAATATATAATCATTAATATTCGTGCACTGTCACCGTGTGTTACCTGCGGACGGAGCAGTAGTCACTGTGATGTACTGAATACCGATGGACTGTTCGGACACTGCTTCACTAGTAGTTTGTACACTACTGGTCGGTGGTTTGTGATTTTCGTCGTCGCCGTTGTTATTGTTGTTATTGTTGTTTATTGTTATGCTATCGTAATACTTGTTGTTATTTAATATTTATGTTATCACTTAATCAATCCGTTATCCGTATCGCTTCCTCTACCACTTGCTACCTACTTATACACGACGACTGTAGTACAGGCAGTACTTTACTATATAGTATATTATTGTATTATAGAATAGGTATTAGCACAGAACAACTAGGTAGGTACCTAAAGGCTAAAATATTAAAATTTAAAACATTTCGAGTCAACACGCGGTAATAATATTAGCTATAGATGTTTGAAAATCGACTTCAGAGTTCTGATGCTGTTCCGTAATATAGTATTAGGTAATGCAGAGAAATCGTCACGATCACGTTTATCACATTCATGGACTTATGGTATAAGGCATACTGAACACTATAACTAAATAACAAAAAAAAACTTTCTGGTCATTTGTTGGAATTAAGGCACAAAAAAAGATCCTATTTTAAAGAAGCCGGTCTTTGTTCTCTAATGTCTGTACGTGTGCGGGTACCACATCTCGAGACTTATAGAATCAAAGAAATGTCCTCGGATACCGGAAATATCAGGTATGGCTGGACCTACTGTGTCTACTTTTTAATGTGATTGTCCATATACCTATCTAGTTCTAGTTTTCTTGGAATCTCGACACATATCTACCTACTTATTTAAAAACAGATATAATTTATTATTTATCAGGGGCGGCCAAACGGTCGATCGCAGACAATTTCAAAGTCGATCATGTTAGAATTTACTTTTAGACACGCTCGGACGCTCCCCTATGTTTCTTTGTAGTTATTCAATAATAAAAAAAATTTCTATGGAAGTCGATCCTTAAAGGTGAAGTATATTTTAGTAGATCGTGACAAAATAAAGTTTGGCCACCCCTGTTATAAATGTTTGAAAATGAGACAAGTTTTGTTCACCACAGGGGGGTTTTATCGATTCCGTCGTTTATCAATTCTGCTGGCTATCGATTCCGCCCGATATTATTTGTCTATAGTCATACACTCATACAAGTAATTTTTTTCAATTAATATAGTTCAGTAAACATACAAACAATTCAAACATTGTCATCCAAAACGAAAAATGTAACACGACATTAAACATACCTATTATAGAAAATAGGTATTATATTAAAAGGTTGATTTTTTTTTTTATATATATATAGTGGTTTGATGCCAGTTTTACATATTAAGTTAATCTATTACATTTTTTTTTTTTGAATAATCGTTCGGCGTAGTCGATAATCATCGAAGATGGTATGAGGCACTATCGATAGATTTCTTACAGGTAAAAAGATCATTTCGTCACAATTAATATACTCCCCACTACGGGAAAGGCACTACATTAAATGGCATAATTTTTTTTTTAATTTTTGACACTAAAAAACTTATAGTTATACTTATATTTGATTACCTATAAACCTATTTTGTTAATAATAAGTAGGTGTAGGTTTATTAATTATTCTAATGAGTATAAACAATAAATTATGCTGGATCAAATCAAGATGTTAGTGATTATAAAAATTTAAAAAACTGGTTTACTAAAAATATAAATATCCCAGACATTATTATTATCTAAAAAGGCAAAATATTGGGAAAAATCATTTGTAAAAGAATCTTCCCTATGTTAAGAACCCCTTGTTAAGTAATAAGAATGTAGCATGTATAAGCAATTTCGTTATATAAGCGACATTCGTCGCTAATCGCTATCATTTTTTGAAATGTTCGACACGATCAGTCGATCGCAAGCCGTACAATTAATAAGTCGTTTTCTTCTAACAGTGCAGTAATTTTAAGATTATTCATTAAGCAAATCTTAACCGACTATTTGACTCAAATGGATAAAAGTAATCATATCATTCATATCAATGAAAACTGGATTAGTAATTGATTTTCTTTCCTCGAGAAGAACCCACTACCAAACAATTAAACAACCGAACCAGATATAACACCTATTCTAATACAAAATATTATTATTCCCAAAATTCCGATTTACAATTTTTTGGCTTCAAATAAAAACACTACTATACACCAAAATACCAAATACCTATCAAATTGATTGATGTTATTGCATCATCATGAAATGTACATCACTACTGGTGGTAGTTTTTTTAAATGTGGCTCAGGTATTTGATCGCGTGTAGAATACTGGCTTATAATATATCAGGGGTGGCCAACATGAACGTGTTCGCGAGCCATATGGAAAAATACATTATATCAAAAGCCAAAATGTTTATAAATACATTTTATATAATTTGATAAATTTTAATGAACTCTTATTAAAAAATTAAAATTTATAACAATAGTAAGTAAATTTTTATTCTATAAAAAGATGCGAGCCACATCTGACTATGACAAGAACCACATGTGGTTCACGAGCCGTAATTTGGCCACCCCCGAACTATACATTATACTGTCTCAGATTTTTCCCGTTAGCACTATAATCTTTCAATCTTTCTTTCAAAATTATTTAAAAGTATCCTGCGTACTATGGTGATGCCTGTACTAATACTAACTTATTATATTATTACACCCACTCTCTACCACAGTGGTTCCCGATTAATATAAATGTTCGGATCCCTTGGTAAAATTTAAATTGATCCGGGTACCCCTTTTTTTGTATATCCTCTCGTTTTCATGTCATAAACAAGTGTCCGTAGTTTAATCGTACTGCCAGACACACGGGGATCCCCTAGTATTCCCCTAGTAAATATGGACCATCAATTGAGAATCACTATTCACTGCTCTATAATATTTAAACGTCTGATATCAAACATAACAATGTCACAACCATTGTCTCTTTTGCTGATATTATTTAATGCTTAAGTAACTGTATCTTATTAACTCAAAAATTGTCATACGGAATCTATACATTTTGTCATTTTGACCATACCTGATTTAAACTCTACAAACGATTCTGGACGTAATCCATTCGGCTCCCTTTTTTCCTAAGCGGCTCCCATTTAATAAAATGGTTAATTCCTAAATGGCTCCAATTTTTTACAACATAAATATTATAAATAAATTTTATATAATAAATTCTTATGTACGAGTATACGGTATACCTATATACTTACTGACTACTTGTAGAATAATATCAACGAATATTTTTTCTGATCATATGAACCTTATGCAATTTTTTTTCCTGGATAAAATTGTCCTATTGTATAACCTACTTAATATAGTTAATAATAGATTATAATTAATACAAAATTATTTTTTAATATTTATAATAATTGATTGATTGCTATCACCTAACCTTGAAGAGTTGAAGATTTTCAGAGATGTTGAATTAATTTCTGGCTTGACTGAAAATTGGGCAGTGGACGATGAAGTATGTTTGATATATGTACCTAGGTTATTTTCAGCATTGCATGTCAGCCATAAATCTAGGTCAAAATATCCAAGGACAAAATATTCAAATTTAAAAATTTAGAAAAACGTTTTTATAAACTAACACAAACATTTTAAAACGGTGATATACTCAAAAAAAAATAAAATTTAAGTTAAAATGTTAAATAATTCAATTACGTATACGTAATATATAGATTAGTAGATAACACTAAACTTTCTAATAAAAATTAGCTCAAGTATTAAATTATAAATTGCAAATATAGAATTTTTTTCGACATCTACAGATTTTACGAGTTGCTTTTGTTTATGTATTTTTATGTCTCGTATTTTTACATTCTCCTGCAGGCTGAAGTTTCTTCCCAATTTGCCACGAGGAAGTTTTTAATTTTTGTTGAAAGATATAATAATAATGATAGAAAGCTTGGTCAAGTGTGTTTCGCTATTAGGTACCGTGTGGATCACTATTATAAAGGAGTTTTAAATTACTTAAAGTTAAATCCAATGATAAGTACCTATCAGAAATTTTTGTATACGAAAAACGATTCTGAACGGAGATGATTTTTCAGCTTAGCCTATAATATATAAAATATATTATATTTTAAATTGGGTTTTGAAAAAGGTGGTTTATGTTTTAATGTTTTGCATACCCTAAAATTAAATCATGTACAGAAAATTTCAATTTAAACAACTAGTGTATGTTTCAAGTTTCTACGACTAATAATTTTTAGTTACCTATAACAAAAATCTAAAATTATTTGATAGTAAATCGTTAATGATTCGATTTCGTAAAAATTAAAAATTCAGACGTTCATCATCTTTGTTTAATAAGGTTCTTTGAAGGAAAACTAGTGAATTTGTGTTGAATTTTTGAACCTTAGATATAAATATTAAAATTTTTATGAAGTTTCACCTACAAATTACTTGCAAATTTTCGCGATTTTGACATATTTCGTAAAAATTTGAACTTTAAACGCTTGTAGAAGAAAATTGTGACGAATGACTTTTGATTTTTTCAACTGAAATAAGAACAACTCATAAAAAAAACCTTGTATTACATTTTTAAGTGTTTTGGAAATCCAACTTTTTTTTTCGGCTTTCAAAAAAAAAAATACTTTGTAAAATTGAAAATTTCAGTTGTCTATAAGCTAAAAAAAATCCAAAATATTTTGAAAATTTAACTGTGTATGTATCAGACTAATCTAAACATTTCTTAAAATTTTGAAACTGCTTTAAACTTCTTATTTTTGACCTTTATAATGCAACAATGATTTTCAATTTGCCACTGGAAACCCTCCTGAAGTTTTAAATTGAAGTATTATTTCGATAAGTTATAGCATGTTAACTGTGTACAGTGTACACACAAAAATAAACCCATCACTGTAGAATCAATACATTCATCACTCTGTTCAGAATCTAAAATCAAATAGATGGTTAATTTTGAATAACGTAAAAAAAAAAAATTAAAATATTTAAAACGTTAGACACAAAAAAAGTAATTATTATATCTTGGGTAGGTGAATAATATAAGTTCCTGTTTAGCCATTTAGGTGGGATTAAGGTAACTGTAAGGCTAAACATCTGACACAAATAAGAAATATTTATCACAATTTCTGAATTAATATTTTAATCAATAATAAAAGGGTTATTAAAAATTAAATTAAAGAACGAAATAACGAATAATTATAATAAGTCAATAACTAAATGATAATACTATTTTCTGTTTTTATTCAGAATTCTAAATATCGTAGAATAAAACAAAATGTTATTGTAACTGTTTGAAAATGATAATATACTTTATTACATTTTAAAAGTAAAATGGCATTAGTTATTGGTAAAAAGGTATTAAATGTTTAATTTATTATTACACATAGCTATTAGCTATTACACTTGACTATGATTTTTAATCAAAGATGAAATTATACTAATTATATAATAATATTTATTATTAAAGCAACTACCTATATTTTAGATTCTGAGCGGAGCGATGAATGTATTGATTTTACAATGTTGTATGTTTTTTTTTGTCTGTGTACACGAGAACGTGTCGAAATAAAATTTGGGGGTGGTTTCCGATAGAAAAATGCATCTATTTGGTGCATTGGAGAGGTCAATTTTTGAACTTCCCAATAGTTTTCAAAAGCGCCGGAAAAAACCCCCAAAAAAATAAGGAAAAACGGAAATTATTACGCAAAACCAATTTTCGACCAAATCGATTTTTTTATATGGTTGTAATTAATTTAATTAATTAATTTATTTATTTATTTAGGTTATACTAATAATTTACATCTATGTACGACGTACCTATTTATTTTTAATTGTCTCGTTGAATAAAATACATCAAATACTTATACTCGTAAATTTAAAATTTATTTTCAAATTACTTTATATCTAGAAACTAATGTAGGTACATTTTGTTAAATTAATATAAACACAAAATATATGTTGCATATAATATGTCTTGCTAATGCACTATAATATTATAATTTATAATATCTAAAGAAAATTCTATTAATAAATTAGATTTGTTTCATATAACCTTAGATAAGTTATCTATCTATTTACTTAACTAATGATATTATATTATTATATTTAATATTTATATACTTTTAATCTAATATTTTTGTATTGTACAATTGATTAATTTAACACAATACACTATGTTGTGTCGTTACCATGTATTTATAATTGCAATATAACTCCTAGAACAAAGTGTATTATTATTATTATATAATATGTTTAATGTATATACTCGTAGAAGTATATAATTACAATATAAAATAAATTGGCAAGTATGTAGGTATAAGACATAATTGTTTAACTTCAATATCCAAAATTGTGGATATATTTCATCAACCCTTACAATTACGTTATTATGTATGAAAATATCTGACATATTTTTGATTAGATACATAAAACAAGTATTTCAGTTTTTTAAGTCTTGAAAGAAATTATATTAATGTTAGTCTTATTATCTACCTACCTAATTTAAAATGTTTAAAAAAAATGATATATTTATATATATGACATGTATATGGTATATCTATAATACCATTTATTATATACATACTCAAGGTGTAACAGTAACAATAATATAAAAACGAACTGATTTGTATTATCAACTATGTAATTTTTATTCTTTTTATATTATATTTGTTTATAGATTTAAATAATACCTATATTTAAAATAAAATAAAATATTGATAAAAAAAAGTTATTGCAGCATAGCTAATTATATTTTTTAGGTACCTACCTATTTTTTTTACTCCCTATACATAATATAATATATATATATAGTCTAAAACTATACTATTATAATTTATAATTAGTGCAACGTGTTTTTTATGTAGATACATAAACATAATGTATTTAAATCAGAGGTTAAATAAAAAAATAATCATTAATCCATTAATGTATGTATTATATTATTATAATATTTATAACGATATTCGATACATATATAATATATTACACCACACACCACGTTTTTGCGCTTGGAAGTCAGTGACCGCGTCGTTCAAGGGCATCGACGAATAATATTTGCGTTTTTAATTCTATAATTCTAACAGTATTGCAATTAGGGGATATATCATACATAAGCTAAGCTAAGCCACTCAAATATTTAAATAGTTATTTTATTTATTGTGTGCATTATTCATACAAATCGTAAATAAAATATAATTTTTTTTTAATTTAGATAGGTACGACTGCAATATCACAACTGTACATTATAATTTATGTTTATATATTTGCTTATCATTCTTTAAGCTTATTTGTTTTACGATCTAAAACTATAGGGTGTGGATAAAAAATTTAATTTCAACAAAATTTGAGTCCTTCAAAGTATTTCTCTCTCTCTGTAAAATTTTAAATTCTCCTTTAAATTTAAATCATACTTAGGTACTGATCCAAACTTCATTATAATAATAGGTCCATACAATAACAACTGCCTTATGGAAAATGAAACATTTTCTTTTACAATAAATTTCATGCTAAAATTGCTAGTTTCTACAATTTACTTCTAAAAAAATTATATATTTCTACTCTTCTAGAAAATTTTTGTTATATTTGATTATAACATTATATAATATATAATGGTATAATATTAATATACTACATCTATATTCTATATAGTGAACATCTGTAGAAGTGCCACTATAATGAGTTACTTCTGTCTTCTTAAATAGTTTAATCAAGTTTTCCACACAAGTAAACTCATTGACTATGGAAGTAGAGTCATATAGATTAAAGTTTTATTAATTTAAAAAAAATATTGTATTGTAGCCGTAAGTACAGTTGTGACATATACTAAAATCTTAAATATTCAATTATTAGTTATTACTTACTACTATAACGGCAATAAGGCACTACGTTATTTTGTCTAATATTTCAAGAAAACAATATTATTAAATGTTACTTGTTTTATTCTAAATATCATAGGTGGAAAAGGTAGAGCAATTTTGGAAGATGGCTAAGCCCTCCAAATATTTAATTAGCCTTTCCCCCTAGAAAAAAAAATATTAAAAATATGTTATACTGTAATATAACATATTGTTAATAATTATTATTATTTATGTATAGGTCCATATTCAATATTGATGTTAAAAATACACCCCCTTCCCACTGAAATTTTAATAGATTTTAACTTATGCTAAAAGCTTTGTATTACTTATATTTTTATTATCAATATAAAATAAAAAATAAAAAAGTGGTTACTGTGAGAATTTTTAGAAAATTGATGTTATAAAAAATTGTGATTAGTGTGTGCATAATTCAGCAGAATCATTTTAATTTTAAATGCATGAAAATAACATATAAATTTAATGTTGCTTCTTAATGATTCACATAGATTATACATACGAAAAGCTTTGTTTTATACAAATGAATAAAAAATTAGTTAAATAAAAATTGATCATGTTAACATGTTTTTTCATATTTATATCGTATTTGTTATACCTAAAAAATCAATTAAAAAAATAAGAAGTCTATTTCGGTTTGGTCTGGTTCTGAAAAAAGTAATTATAGATGGATTGAGAAGGCCATAAATAGTGGATTTTTTTATAAAACTCCCTAAAAATATAATTTTTAAAAATAAGTATATAAAAAAATGTCTTTTAATTGGACACTACGTTCCCATGATTTTATTTACATAATGTAGATACTTTGTATAAAATGGTATACAAAACGCTAAATTCATTTAGTTATGTTTTATTTTTTGTTATTATAAAAAAAATATATTTGAACGTATATTTTAATATATTATTTAAGATCTATAACCAGCGACGATTCTCGAATTGATTAAAAAAGACGTATCAATTTTGTTAAACACAAAATATGAATCTATATATATATATGGTTTAAAAATTCGTATTAACGGATATCCGAATCCTAAGCCTTGATATTATTATATATTGAAATATTTAGGCCTTCGCAAAATTAAAAATCAGAATTTTTAAATCTTATTTTTGTATGTTCTTATTTTTTGGTAATACGTTTACCACGTTAGTAAGTTTGACACATATGATTATTGAGTGAGGTGTATCTACCTAATTAAAAATAAAAAATATATTGTAGTAAAAACTTGAATAATTAATGAATGTCTACTTATAATTATTTCTCTCGGTAGTCTAACAATAATGACATTTTTTGTTATTGGTTCCAGTATTATATATATTGACTAGCAAATTACATTGTATTTATTTGAATAAAAAAAGTTTTTTTGAATGATTTTATAATTTAAACTGCATTTAACATACAATGTTATATATAATTTATTTACACACT
This sequence comes from Aphis craccivora, assembly GCA_009835225.1. NCBI lineage: Eukaryota > Metazoa > Arthropoda > Insecta > Hemiptera > Aphididae > Aphis > Aphis craccivora. The sequence continues at coordinate 57,880 of VUJU01001086.1, forward strand.
ATGTATTAATTATTAATAAAATCAATAGGACGACTTGTATTCACTATTTTCAATACGTATTTATAAATATTACTGTACTATGATAAAAATAAAAATATTTCCCTATATTTATAGTTTATAAATACATATCTTAATCATAGTTCATAGCATTAGAATCATGTCAAATAAATCATAATAAATGACAATAGTTAATAATAATATTTTTGTTTAACACATAATATGGTTTTTCTATAACCACTTCAGGAAAAAGTGTTATATACGTCAACTATTTAATAAATACACACATACACATATATTTATGTAAAAAGGGCTTTAAACAAAGAATTAATTTGGGTCTAGGGGTCTTCACATAGTTTAGTCTGAGTATATATATTATATATAGATTAAAAAAAAAAAAAAAACTATATTAAAAATTAATTTCTAAAAAATACAATGAATTTTTTAGTAATAAATAAAGTATTTGCTAAAAATTCTATAATGATAACTGATAAGGAATAACATAGAAAAGTAATATTGTTTTACAAATTAAAAAAAAAAAGTTTTGAATGTATAAACAGGATCTTGAGACTTTTTGTACTTACATTCACACAAACTTCTATTTTTCAAATAAGATCCTCCCTTTTATACTGTTAGTTGCATAATGGCTAATATTTCTGAAAAATTTTATGTATTAAAAATAAAAAAAAAAAATTCAAGAAAATGTCGAGTGCTTTAATATAAGTTTACTGTCTTCGGAGTATCAATGTGTCAGACTCTAATCTAGTACTTCACATGGCAATATTATATTTCTAAATATTGGGCTTTATAATTTTGGCTACATATGAATAGCGTTATAATAAGTATTTTATTTTTTGGATCTTCCATCTTTAAAATCAGATGAAGTGGAGTACCTATTGTTTTACACATTTTTGTTTCTATATGTATAACAATTAACAGCGATAAAAATCAATATTTTATCCTACCAATAATCATAATTTACTATCGAGAATCCTAAATCTATATGCAATGAGAAGGAAAATATTGTTTTTACGTTTGGACGCAATTCGTGTGCAGCGATACTTTTTGCGACCGAATTCGGATGTCTTGATCAGCAGAATGAAATCGCAAATCATTTCTATTCGGTTCGAATTTGCGTACACCTCACCATTGTGTGGTGTAGTCCCACGTCTAAAATGTAGACATGCCACGTCCGGCAACGCCTAATTATATATTTTCGTTATGATTATTATATTATATAATTATTTTTTTTTAGTGCAAATCCCCCTGACCAAGGTGCAAGGTCAACGGCTACTATCCGGTGTAAAGCAATTACCAACTTAGGTCCAAGGCCAACCACCAATCTGACAACGAACGATGTTTGATGAGGCGACGCGTACCCCGTCAAAAATTTTCGGCATGATCTGGATTTTAGCCTTTCAGAGACAGGAAACGCCCTTGTCGAGTAGGGGTCATAGTGGAGCCACATACCTTCACATCGCCGGAGATCCATCTACCGAATCGCGTATATAAGGACCAGAGACACCAGACATTGGCATCACACATCTCTTTACATCCCAAGTACACACATCGACCACAGGTTGAAGTTTGCAGATTCGTCGTAGACAACACAAGAAGAAATCAACAAATAAGAAATGGCTTCTTTCAAGAATCTGGTGAGTCTTATAAGTTTCATAACACACGGTAACGCGACCAGTGTTTTTGTCTTAATTTTATATACTTAGATACAAATACTATTTTTGCAATCTGGTTTATTTAAAAACAGTTTAATAGTTTCAAACATTATCTTTAAATAATCGAATTTTGAAAAACTCGTCTCTTATGTTCTACTGCAACTATACAGTCACATACATTTTGCACAAAACTAATTATTTTAAAATATCTTATATTATCATAGAATAATGATGTATCTTTCAAATATAGCTGTATCATAGATCTTAGAAATTCATTTTTTAGAAACACCTTCTGCAGGTGTAGCTACCTACTAAGTTGTGTTTACCTATAGGTACAACATTATCTATGAATAACAGACTATCGTACGTCGTGACATTAATAATTAAAATATTATTATGAACTATTGAAATAAGTTTGATAATCATATATAATATTTACTTTTATTATTTTTACTAACAGATATTCATCGCCTTGGCCGTGTACGCTGTGTCCGCCGAAGAAAACAAACCCGCCGAAGATGGAGTCAGAGTGAAGAAACACGCTTACGTCGCTGCTGTCCCAGCTCGTAAGTATTATAAATTATAATATGTATAAGTAGATTATATGAACACCATGATAAAAAAATATACTGTTTCGACATACTTTTGATCGATTTTCTGCAAATTAGATTCGATAAAACAAAATGTAATCGATTTTTTTCTTTCTTACAGCGGTCTTGGCTTACTCTGCACCAGCCCCAGCATACTCGTACTCATCATACTCTAATTACCCGGCCAGCTACACTTACAAATACGCCGCTCCAACTGCTTACGGTGCCCCAGCTGCTTACGCCGCTCCGGCTACTTACGTCGCACCGGCTGCCTATGCCGCCGCACCAGCTGCCTATGCCGCTACCCCGTACGCCGCTTACTCGAGTTACGCAGCTTACCCGAGCTACGCCGCCTACCCGAGCTACGCAGCTTACGATGATGGAAAATACTACCCAGGCAAATACGAGAAATCGTACTATCCAGCAGGCTACAAAGCAGCATACCCGGTCGCCTATCACTATTGAACACCCGCACTCGCCCATGATTCTCAACCTTTTGACAAAACGCTTAGATTTAAAAAAAAATGCAATTTTCAAAAATAAAAAAGTGATCCTTTTTTCTTAAATAGATTTTGTAGTTATTTTTTTTTCCTTTTTATCATGAAAGAAACTTATACAGTTATACATTAATTGTATAGGTATATATTTTGCAGGTATTACTGTATTTTATAAAATACATAGTACATAGGTATTTACCTAAGCTAGGTACATCATAAGTACTATATAATCTATAGGTAGGTACCCTATTATTTCACCGCAATATACTTCATGCAATATAAATCGTATATATTATAGTATACGATTTTGTGTGTAATTTAAGCATTTGAAAACTTTTTTATTTTTGTGTAAAAATATGTATGGATAGAATTATTATAAGTATTATGACATCACGCAACATAAAGAAATTCAAATTATTTTAATACATTCAATGGTATAATGCACATAAAATTCATATTTATGTCTAGTGTGATTATATATTAACCTCATCAGGACTCTATAAAATGATATTTTCAACGAAATAATTTTTTTTATCTGATGCCTTAAATCAATGTTTTGGGTACCTATGGCTACCTACAATTATTATAACCATTAGAAAAATCGAAAAACCGAAACCTTGGACCTTGGCAATTACCTCACCAACATAATTTGACAATAAAATAGTCAATAATCAATTCAAATAATCATATCAGCAATTTACAAGATCTTATATTACGAGTGAATTTTTGATTTCTTAATAAATTTAAGCTTAAGATAATTTTTTTTTTTAATTGACCAACGTTCAACTTCTCTTATAACTTTTGTAAACCAAACTTATGAGAAACTTTGTATTAAATTTTCAAGTATTTTGACTCAATTAAAATATTTTTCGATATTTATATTAAAAAAAACGAATATTTTAAATGCCTATATACTTATAAGCATTTAAGCTTTAAAATAAATCAACTATTCTAAAAATTAAATTATGTAATAAAAATTCCAATCTAAATAACTGGTGAAAATCTTAAGTATTTAGGACTTATACTTGGTGAATAATAAAAAATATTTTAAACCATGTGAGGATAAAGTGTTATCATTAAGCGTTTTTGTAAAAATTTAAAAATCAGACGCTCATAACAATTTTCCTATAATGACGCTTCGAGTTTTCTCATTAGTTATTGAAAGGAAAAATTATAAAAAACTTAGTGTTGAATTTTTATTATAAATATTGAAAAAATTGGTAAGTGGGTACCGCTCTGCTGTACATTAGGTGCCGTATGGATAATTATTATATATTATAGTAGTGTTAAATTTGAATCCAATGATAATTATCATTGTATACGAAAAACGATTTTGAACGGAGATGATTTGTCAGCCTAGGATATAATTTCCAGTAGTTAGTGAAAAAGGTGGTTTATGTTTTAATGGCCTGAATACATCAAAATTTAAGTTTTTTTATAATTATTATAATCTAAACTTATGGAAAATCTCGTATTAAATTTTAAACTCTAAGTTACTTATAAAAAAATTTGAATGAATAACAAATATTAAAAAATAATTAAAATAATTTGCAAATATTCATGATTTTGACGAATTTTTGTCAATATTTGAACTTCAAATGCTAATAAAAAAAATCGTGCCTATGTATTCTTATAATTTTTTAATAACAATAAGAATAACTTATGAGTAACTTTGTATTAAATTGTCTAGTATTTTGATTGGGTCAAAAAAATTATCGACACTTCAAAAAAAATTTCTCATAAAAATCGAAAATTTAGTTTTTTTTGGGTGCCTAAAATTTTTTTATCGACATTTAAAAAAAAATACTTAGAAAAATCGAAAATTTCAGTTATCTATTGATAGCTAAAACAAAAAAAAAACCATAATGTTTTGAAAATTTAACTATATATATAATAACACTAAATTAAAAATTTCAAGTATTTACAGTGATTTGTTTTTGAATTACAACTATAATAGGTATATATTATCAAAAATAATAGATTTTGTCGAAAACTGATTCTTAATAAAAATTCCCGTTTTACCGTCAATTTCTCGTAGTTTTTACTATACACGAAAAAAAAAAATGCAAACACATCATTTTAAAATCAATACATTCGTCATTCATCACTCTGTTCAGAATCTAAAAAACACAAAAATAACAGTAAAGAATTATCTTAAGAGTTGTGAGTTCTTATTATGTATAAAAGATAATAATTAAATTAATTAACAATTATCTAGCAGAGATAAAATATGCGAAAAAATGTAGAACAATACTAATAAACTATACTCGTTGAAGTTTGAAATCAATTCAAGCGGCCACGATAAGCATTTTAGCTGTATTATATAAATAAAGAACATACCTATGTCTTAGGTCAGTTTAGTTTATACCAAATTTCTTTTCATTTACTACCTACTACTTAATTTTGTTTTATTAAAAGTTCTAGTAAAATGTTGAACAGGTGAATAAAAATAATTTAGGTATGACATTTACTGACTAAATTTAACTATATTCATTCAGGGTCAAATTAGAATTTTATGTAAGAAGGTTTCACTATTAGGAGTTAGAGCAAACAATGACACACATTCATTTTATGTGTTTATATTTATATGACTCATACTGGTTTTGAAAAAATGTATTTGATACGAGAATCCACCTATTGATAAAATACAAAATGGTTTTATAAAACTTAATTTTGTTGTTTCTAACTTATAATGATATATTGCGTGGTCACGAAAAAAAAGGTACATCAAAAACACACTAAACGATACCTAAATTATTATTATTATAGACATACACTTTATTATTACATAATTTATAATAATTTTATAAAGAGGTCAAATAATTGATCGAAAAAAAATAGGTCACCTTTTTATTATTAATCATTAAATATTTTATTTGATATACCTATAATAGGAAGTATGGACAAAGGACATTATGATTTATGAAAATACAATTATTTTATAGAAACAAAAGGACTTTTTAAATGTATAGATAATCTATAATATAAGCATATAGGTTTAGATAGAGAAGCTCTGGGCTAAGTGAATAAGAATAATTTAATTTGTCAAAATAAGGTAAAACAATTATAAACAAACAATATTTTATAGATTTACACATTAACTTTAAATTACTTGTATTATTGTATAAATTATACGCTTTTACTTTGGGAAAATAAAATAAGAATCTATTAAAAGTAAGTAAAAATTTGGAAAATAGTTATTAATATTTCCCAAATATCTTGGACCTTGATAAAATAAAAACCCCATAAAGTGAAATAATTAAGTTAAACACATATTGACATATTCTAAACATTTTCATAACAAGTTTTTAATTTTTTAATTGATATTTTATTAATTTTTTAACAAATTATAATTATTAGCTTATAATTTTATGTTTATTATCAGATACTTAATGTCTTCATTTAGGTAGTTTATTAATTATACTTATAATAAAATAATTGAAAGTATACTCACCATAAGAAAGTAAATCACATTAAACGACAATACATATATACTTTATTTTTACATATTAAAACATGGCATATTGACATATTAATTCAATATAATTTATAAAAAATATATATACATTAATAAAACATTTATAAGTAATTTATATATTTTTTTTAGTTGAACATGATTTTTTTGAAAGTGATAACTATATCACTATATATATTAATAAATAAAAACTGGTGTAATATAATTAAGCAAATAAATTTATTTTAATTTTGTATGTAAAATCAGCTATACTCCTAGTATGAGAAAAATATTTATTTTTTACGAGCAGCTCGATATTTATTTGATATTTTGATATTAAACTTTAACCTCACGTTGATGTGCTTACAAACATGCTCGTGACGTAAGTAATAAAATGAAGGTAATACAGCTGTATTGAACTCTAATGTTTATAGACGATAGGCCTTTCTGTTGGTTTAAAACAGCAAAACAGTGTCTCGTATAAAATATTAAGTAAATTTTTCATAGGAAAGATCCGTTTTGTTTTTTTTCATCTAGGATGTATTTTTATATTTAAACCATTGATTACCTAATCTAACTCCTGCCACACTACAGTAATTCATGACTCATCACTAGGTATATCTTTAAATATAAAAGTATACAACACAATTTTAAGTAGTAAGTTCAATAATCATTTAAATATTGAATAAAATATAATATTTTAATATTATAATAATATAATGAGTGCAGAAATAAAAAAAATACCTATACCTATATTTATAAATAAATAAGCATAGTTGTAATTTTATATTATATAAATAATTTCCTGTTCAAAATGTTTATTAATTTTATAAACCGATATTATATTGTCGTATACTCCGAATGCTCGAATGTATACCAATAAATGAATAAATAAAAATAACGTAAAAATATTTTATTCGCGCGCGGCGTCCAGTGGTGATTGAGTAACACAATTACAATCACTGACCACTTTGCTTTCTTAGCCATTATATTATATTAATCTTACAATCGAGTTATTATCGAATAATATCGATTGTTCTACTTTTTACGTATTTATATTTCTTACTATTACATTTTTGCTTACTATACTAATTGAAATATTACAGTACATTGACACTAACTTTACACAATTGTTATTTTAATTTGTTGTTTGTGTTTTTAATATTGTTCAAGTTATTTGTTATAGTTTCGCAGTTTTACTTATTATTTATGGTTTTTTTCTTAACTTAATTCTTACGTACTAACATCTCTTATTTGACTATAAATTCATTAAAACCTGATACAACAATATTTACTTGGTTAAGTTTTTTTTTAATGTGCTTATTATTATGTGTTGCCTTAATTAGTTAAATAATTGCTGCACTACTTCAAATGTTTGTTGTATACTCAAGTGGTAAATCATGATATTCATAATAGTTTTATAAACTATTGTTTTTAAATCTAAATTACCTTTTTCTACAAGCTCGTAAAACAACGTATATTTTATGTATATGTACGCATAAAATTACCATGTTTTAGTCGTAACAAAAATACACAAGCGATAACTTAATGTTTATGGGTCTTTAGAACAGCGTGTTGGTACATGGGTTACATGTGGTTTAATATTATGTAATATGTTGTATTAAAATATTATAGCCCTCAGCAGGAATGTATCAAACAAACAAACCAGACATGCATTGTGTTATATTTGCGTGTTAATACGTATCTATTACTAGTAGCAATATGCTATGCGAGTTTTTATCTGATTAAAATACAGATGAATCACAGTGTGTATTATGTTTTATACTCAGTATGAAACTGGCGAGCCATGCTGAGAGAAAAATATACAATTCAATAATATAATTATACTAATACGGCGTAATGGATATGCAATTTAGGTACGTTTATTTCGCGTAGTTTGTTTTCCGCATAGACATATAATAGAATTATTAGAATATTATAATATGTCTATGGTTTTCCCTGTATTTCACAAACATTCCTTATTATAGGTAGTATTGTAGTAGTACCTATACAATATACATCATTATGTATTATTAAATTGTGATATACCTTAAGTAATTGTAAATAAGGTTACAGTGTCCAATATAATATATACATATTTTATAAACGATTGAAAAAAAGTATATAGTAACTAAAAAAAAGTAAAAATTAAATAAATTAAATCATATTTGATATATTTTAGGTAAATAATAATTTATAATATAATTATTATACTTAAATGTATTAAGTACCTTATAATTTAATAACAGTAAGTTAACAACCTTTTGTAAGTAAAATATATGTACGTATAATTTTAAACCTTTGGATAATTCAGAGTAATACACTACTAATAAATAATGTGCCGCAAATATTATAGTACAATAATAAAATAAAAACAGCAGTGTTACTATATATTAATAATTTATTGGACATACTATCTGAGCTATGCCAACCAAAATAGATGCAATAATGAGTGACAACTAATTAAGACTAAAGAGATTATAATTTTAAGTTTATTGTTATGTGGTAAATTTAACTTGTATATGATTAGAAAGTGTAGGTAAATTAGAGTGTATAGTGTGAGTATATAAAACGTATTACACCGTATAAGATATCGATGCTAACACACGAGTAACATTTGACTTACGCAGTTAAAGTTTAATAATAAAAAAAATAACTTATATAATTAGACATTCCGTAGTCTACCATAAGTTTGGTTACAATAACTTTTAGAAAGAATTTTGACCCTACAAGAATTACTACTCTTTAATAATTGCGCCTAAATACATATTATTTCATATATATATATATATATGTAATGATAGCAATATTAATTAGTGGTAGTGGATCCCGGGAACGTCCCCGTTGATATGCGTGTATCGACTGTTGTACACATAATATTATAAAATAGGTCAAGGTTTTTGTCGATAAATAATTCCACTGCGGAGACTATATGTACAGGAACACCTGAAAAATAAACACTGTATAGTATAGGTACAAGGTAATAGTATAAAAATAATAATATGAATCATAATTAAAAAAACCTTTCGCTTATAATCTATAAACGCATGCGGCGACCGGGTGCGTAAATATTCGATAATCTGATATTTATTTGGTAACTCGGGGATAGAGGTTATGTTATGCGTGGAATCTAAAAACGATACATTAAATAGTATACAAAATATCAAAATAATGTCTGGACATAACCGTCAGTCGTCACCAAGGCGGTTTAGCGTGCGTGCTGGTCAGAAAATTCTTACAACATGCGTGCACTAATGTTGAATATTATACGAATTTACACGAAACGAACGCGTGCCTATATCACTAAACATAATATACCAATAATTATTTTATACCAAAAGCGCGATAAACTATGTATAGTATGTTACAATTTTGTATAACTATTGCATATACCACGTGTATTAGTTTTACAATACACATAAATATGCAAGTTAAATAATAGGTCATTTCTTTTTTTTTTTAATAAGTAGATCATTATTCGTTAGTGAATAGTAATTTAAAAATGTAATATCCACTTGCCCCTGTCGAGTAGTTGTTGGAACAGTAATCTGCAAATTTAAACGAAAATAGTTATATGGAGTATAAATATATCATCCGTGACTATCCGGCACGAGTGTAGTTATATGACAATATTATAGAGTCGCTTAAATCTCAAAATCGTGAATCAATTCGAGAGCCGTAGGATATATTATAACTTACGAGTTATGTGGTATCGAAATTCGGAATATTTTCATTTCACCATTTGTCTATCAAATATGTTTTCCATAAGACATTTCCCCATCAATAATGTAAGATTGAATTGTTTTATAAATTATAATGTAAGATATATTAAAACTATACTAGGTATGAAAAGTTTGTAGTTTACAATATTTTGATTACTTGGCATATAATATTCATACATGCATAATATAATATAAATATATATTATCAATTATGTTATTAATTATACATCATTACATTAAATTTTTATTAAAATATAAACTAAAATTATTAATAGTATAAATAAAAATGTATAAAAGAAGTGCTTTTTAATGTTGTAGTACTAAATTACGATCAACTCCGATTAAATACTAGTAATACTACCTAATGTAAATCATATATAAATACATTCATACCCGTCATATGTAGACACAATAATTTCTATATGTCTAACAAATAGCAATACGTCGATATTGGGAGATTTATATCAAGCCGATATTTATCAAAGACGATTATTATCGCCGTCACTGTCAACATCGGCAATATCGCAGTGCGATTAAGCATTAATACAATAACTACATTATTATTCATGATCGGGTGGGACGACGATCACTGCAGATCAAGAACGAGGATCCAGGGCGGCGGGTTTTAAGGCTGGCTCTAGAGAAGGACACACCTCGAACGAGACTTCCAGGGTGACGGACTTCGGTCGGCCCAAAAAATTATGTATTATTATTATATATTTATAAAAAAGGGATTCATAGAGGCATGTCCCCTTGACGTGGCTCACGCCGATTGTGTTTTTTTTCGCAATAAACGACAGTGGCGAATCCAGGGGGTGGGG
>VUJU01001087.1:0-18478 GCA_009835225.1 Aphis craccivora
AAAAAAAAAAAAAAAAAAAAAAAAAACACACATCATTGTAAAATCAATACATTCTTCACTTCGTTCAGAATCTAAAAATTCGAGAGTATCTACACTACATATACAGATACATCGGTACATGTATATGTCTTGTTTCTACTGAATATAGTTGACATAAGAATGTCGATGGCAATTCGGTATTATTATTATTATTATTATTTTGTATTATTAAAGCACCAATGACGTCATGGTAACATTCTCGGTTTCGGACAAATTAACAGAATAACCCCCAGCCATAAGACATATACATGTCAAAAACTAAAAAAAAGCGCAAACTTCTCAATTATCGTGAGTATTGACTATAAATAGCTCAAAAAGAAATATTTTGAAAATTTGGAGGTAAATATAAAATAATAATAAAAACATTTTGTGAAAATTTCAAGTATCTAGGGTTATTTATTTTCGAGTAATATCAAAAAAATAAAATACCTATTTGATAAAATGTTACCAAGAATTCTCGTTTTTCTTTCATTTTTTTTTTCTATTTGTTTTTCCAATTATCAAAAAAAGTACATGGAATATTTTACTTTTCTTAAGTACAAACTAGACCTATTTTTCTATTCAAAAACACCCTCAACATTTAAAAATGAAACATTTTATCGACTACTTGTAGTGTACAAATACACAAATAAATATATTAATAAAATATAAAATAAAAATAAATAAAGCATTGTAAAATCAATACATTTATCGCTCCGCTTAGAATTTAAAATAACATAGGTAGTATAATATTAAGCTCACTTTTAATGTCGATATAAACTTTAAAATATAGGTAATAGATTTTAACTAGGAATATCTGAAATTGACAATAAACATTTTATTGTGTAATACACTAATACCAATTCAAATAAAAAACAAATAAACATACAATAAACAATTCTCTTTTTAATAAAACAATAAATCTTTTAAAAAATAAAAATCAAAGTTAATTTATGTTTTTATAAGAACACTTATGTACATATACACTTTTCTCTTATATAAATTTGTTTGCATTTTGCATAGTAAAAATGTATTAAGTATAAACACTATAATAACAGTAATGGCATTATGTGTATTATGTATTTCCAATATTTAACGATTTGCTTCAGTTTTATTTATTATTTAGAATTTGTTTAATTTATAAATATATTTTTACAATAAGTATAAATTATATTTATAAGGTTGATATAAAATAATAAAAATAAATTTGCTACATTTTAAAAGGTTAGGGATTTGAGTGAAAAACCCATCCAGGAATGAAATTATTAGTAAATTTATGACATGGAGTACAACAGAATTTTTTATAGAAATTATACGTTAAACTAGATAAATTATTGTAAAGTATAACATTTCTCAAGTTTATTTTTTATCCTTTTTTACACAAAAAAGTTCGTTTACATATTGTAGAACAAACAGGTATCATAATGGCAATAACACCTATACACATAGTTTTATTTTGTCCCGCATTTAAAAACTGGCAACGCATCTCATTGTGAAGCTTGACGCTTGAGTACTTTCAACCCATTCACAACGATATTTCCATACATTTAAATATTTAAATACCCACAAATTACGTTAAAATATTTTTGTATTCGTATAAATTCGAGATGTAATTTTTCAACGAACAATTATAATTTTATTAAAAATTTAAATATAAATCTTAACATTGAAAAAAAAAAAAATTTAATTTGTTGAGAGTTACAATACAATGGATTATTTTTTCTTAAATAATAAAAAAAAGAAGTTATATAATGATTATTATCATTATCTTTTTTGTATTTATAACGTCTATTATGGATATTGCTTATTGAACGTATAATGCACATTATACGAAAACACGTAGGTACTATATAAACACTGTTGACATTTTGAAAATCACAACAGGTGACGTAAAACAATGAATAATTGCATTTTCAATAAAATAAGATTTCGGTTTGCGATTATTTAACTGTCGTAATAATAAAATATAAGACCTATTGCAATGCACGAGTAAACCACAATACCCATTTTACTATTATGCCTAATAAACATTTTACCGTGAATCAAAACCGTTATTGTGAATTCGAACGTATCAATAATTTTCACAGCATAAATGTAGCTATTGGCAGATGAACATCACTATAATAAAATTATATTAGTGCAATTTTTACTTTAAAATTATGTCTATCTCGTGTAAATTTTTTCCACTGCATTTGGCTCTCGTAATATTATTTGTGTTTGGTACAGTTGGATTGAATAAAAACAAAATAATGTACGACAAAAATAACAGGCATGCAGATTAATCTATCATTTTAATGTTAATTGATTGATTTTATGTATATATAAAACACCAATGAGCTGCACGAAATTGCTCGGAAAATAAAATGTGATCAAACAATTTTAGGCAAATACAATATACGTATTAGATAATATAATATCGTACTTATAACGTAATATTATATTTAGTGCATATCCGCATGTTGATTTTAAAAAGCGTTTTCAAAAGACTCAAAATATTGTGCAACCGTTCTAAAAATCGCCTATACTGATAGAACCGGATACAATACACTTTATGTGTGTTCTATTTTTTATTATCTTTGGCAATTAGTCAAACTCGCGGCGGTATAATGTTTACTGTCGGGTCGACGACAAATATGTTTGACATTAGCAAACACAGACGCTGTTGCTTATAATATTATGCGGTTTATCTTGACTTTCCAGAAATCCAAAACAGATAAGCACTTACGCTGACTATATAAGACTCGAACTCAACTCACAATCGATACATTCGGTCGAACTGTGTTCATCGTTTACATATTAGAGTGTAGTCAGTTTTTGATATTTTTTCACTTTTGCGATTTAAATTATAAAATAACGTACAGTATTTTACCGAAAAGGCCTTTTAAAATGTTTAAAATGTTAGCGACTGCATTGTGTTTAACGACTCTGGCATTAGCCGTCATCGGGCAGGCGTCGGATCACGACGATGAGCGCCAAGGCAGAGGTGCGTGTATAATATTCAATAATAATATTATTATTACGCTGAAGTTATTATGTTTTTATTTTAATAATTATTTTTATTTTTCGTTGTTTTTTCAGGATGGAATATGCTGGAAGGAGCCAAACGCTCATGCGTCGGGATGAACGGCCGACCAGGAGTTTGTATGGGTCAAAGCGAGTGCTCGGAAGCTAACGGAAAGTCAGTAGGCAGGTGTTTCCCGTTTGATTCTTGCTGTTCAAGTAATGATGATATAATATATATAATATTATAATAATAACATTGGTTGTATAATTAAGTTAGGTTAGATGTTTGTCAATATTATAATAACGTATTATGTATGTATCAGTCTGTATTGGTTCGAATTATTTGTGTTTATTTTCGCTAGCTGCAGCGTTAGTCCATGAGTTCGGTTGTGTTAATTGTACGAGTTATAATTTAAATACTTTTCAAATTATCTAAAATGTTTTTATACATAAAAACAAAGATATAATATAAAGATGAAACGATGCATAGGTGCGTATAGGATATAATATATTCGAGTGACTGAGTGAGCTTGTTTATACCAGTGAGCTTGGTATTTAACCATTTTATTTTAATGTTTACTCGAAAGTACAAAATATAACAATAATACAATAAAAAATTGTAATCGTTTGAAATCAATTGAATAAAAAAAAAAAAAAATTCATCCAGTAAAATATTATGTAGCATATTATTGTTCTTTAATTTCTGTACAACTTTACCATTCTTCGAAAACAAACAAATATAGGTAATGCTAATTATCTCGTTATAAACTCACGAAAAAATTATAAATGTATAGCACTCTATTCTTATATAATATATATATAGGTATAAGTATAATAGTGTGTATATAAATACAATGTATGAATAAAAAATTGGTCCATACGCAGTTGAAACACACAATAGAAATATAATTTATGAATTTCATATAACTAACATTAAAAACATTCATTTTAAAATTATAACAATTCAATAAAACTATTTTAAATAATAAAAATGTAAATACAAATATTAAATAATGAGTTTTATAATATTGAACTTTCCATACTTTCAATAAGTATGATCAAATGTACCTATATAAAAGTATTTAATCTTAAGTATATTGCTTTATATTACATTCAACACTTTTCAATATTATAATAATTTATTTACACAGATTTTACTAACAAACCAAACTTATTTTCGATGGCTTATTAATTCCGCATTATATTATTTATTTTAAAGTTACGCCTAATTCGTGTGGTGGATTTTCGAGTGCAAGCACGACATACTTCCAAAACCCAGAGAAATTCCAAGACGTTTGCTCGTATAAGATCAACATCAGACGAAATGTATGCCAGATAAGGTACGGTACTACGATGAACAAATAATCATAATTTGTACCTACGTCGGCTTTTTTCAAAAAAACACTATTTTAGCTTAACATTTATGTTAATTATACATAAAAATTTTTTTTTAGAATCGATTTCGAGAGGTTTTCACTCGGTCAACCGACCAAAGAAACATCAGAATCAGCGTACACATGTGAACGTGACGAGTTTACATTAATTTCGAATGATGACACAAAAATAAACGTACCCGTTTTGTGCGGTGAAAATTCCGGTCAACACGGTAAAAATTATGAAAAAAAAAATCAATTTTCCATTCAATAGCTTATTATTTATAATTATAACATTTTAATATATACACTTTAATGGTTATCGATATTCTTCGTTTGTATAACATATATATTTTGTATTGCAGTGTACGTGCCGGTAAACCATCAGTCTGACTCGAAAAATAATAACAATAAGCAACAGTTGACATTAAGATTCCGGTTGACTACAAGAGATGAAGACTACACTGACCCAGAACCGTATTGGAAACTAAAAATCTCACAATTAGAATGTCAAACGACATCGACCAACTGGTGGAAGATTAAAGACATCGCACGCCAAGTCTGGGATTGGGAAGAAGAGGAGAGAGACGCCACTAGATCTAAGTACAGCTTAGGTAAATAGATAGAGAAAGCGCCTTATCTGCAGTTAATTAAATATGTACACAAAACACAATAATATATTATATTTACAAAGCTATCACTCTATTTTCACCACGTCGTCGGAAAAGTCATCAATTTATTATTTGTTCACTTTTATTTAGCACCGGAAGGCTGTTTACAATACTTCACTGACAAACAGGGTTCATTCGAAAGCTTCAACTACAACAAAGGGATGGGACACTATTTGGGAAATTTAAATTATGCGACATGCTTTAAAAGAAACCAAGACACGTGTGGAATTAAGTAAGTCATTGAATAACAGACAGCATCGCTTTGAAGACAAAACTATATGGACTGTGCTTATCATTTTTTGATAAAAATATGTACACCATTACACTTTCTTGTTGTTAACAATAATTATTTACTCCTAATCATTGAGAATAGTTTAATACTTTTAAAAATGATTAAATAAGGCGTATTTCTGGTTTTGTTCAGAAAATGAACAAGTTTAAAGAATCAAACATGCCTTAGCCCTCTACCCTCGTTTGGCTAAATTACAATTTATTAATCATATTTAGGTCATTCGTCGTACTGCGAATTACAGACGTCTAGACATGTGGAGTCTGCAAAAATTAAACTATCGGAAAAAAAAACAATATTTATATTTATGTTTTGAGAAATACATCAAAATAGTTATTACCACCTTAGAAAACATTAATTCATAGTAATTTCGTACTGAATAAACATTAGACTTAAGTACATAATATTAAATGTAATATACATTAAAAAAAAGTCTATAATTGCAGTAATAACAAAAAATATGCACGTATGTAGATATTATTATATTTATAATAAACTATAGTGGGGTACAAATTATATTTTGTTCATTTTTTCTTATAAAATTTTAATATTTTCGATGTAAGCACATGCCTACCAATTTATACTACTAAAATAATACATTTTTAATGTATTACAACCGAAAATACCAAATCCTTTAGATACGAGGCAGTGAAATTCCAAATAGCGTACAACCAGAAACTGACCGGTTCCACGGACCGGGACTGTGATACGGCCGGAGGGTCCGAACAGTCGACGGATCAGACCACAACACCATCAGGAACCACACAGTCGTCCTTGGGAACCACACAGTCGTCCTTGGGAACCACACAGTCGTCCGCGGGAACCTCACAATCGTCCGCGGAAACCACACAGTCGTCCGCGGAAACCACACAGTCGTCCGCCGGAACCTCTCCACCGACAAACAGACCCACTCAACCGTCGAATGACGGATCAACCGAAGAAACGCCGAGCGGACGCAGCAGGAAACGGCCATTTGGACGCGGCGTGCACAACGACTACTTGCTTATACCGGACGGCCTTTATTCGAACTCGCGATTTGCGTCAAAATATTGTGACAGGTCGCTGGAAAACATCGATGATAGCACAGGTAACCGTGACCGAAACTTTTTTTTTTCTTGTCTTAAATTCAATCGTCAAATCTCAACGATACGCCATACGACTTGATGTAAACGTCCTAACGTTGATATACATATATATATATATTATTTCATCCACCAAAGTTTCTACAAAAAGAATGTTTTTAAAATATTTTTCATTTTTTTTTTTATGAATTTCAGTCAAGACTCAAGGACCCCTATACGTGGCTTTTGTCAGCGACGATTACTCGAATCCTAACGAAGACGTAGAAAAGGGATACAAGATCGATTATTCATTGACAAACACTGGGTGTTAAACATTTTAAAATTATAATTCTATTTATTTTAAACACTAACAAAAGTATTTAATTATGCGATTTTTATAATAATATATATTTATTTATTCGAAAACGAATTGTGTTTATTTTCTTTACTACCATGATTCTCCTTAAAAACACTCTCTTTCACACACACACACACACACACACACACACACACTGCACACGTAACGAATAGAGAAATTATGAATTTGATGATATTCTTATTTCTCTGTCATATTTTGGTTTGCCACTGAGAAAGCTATCACAGCTATACAGCTGTATACAGCATGAATAATTAAATAATACATATTATTTTTTAATAGATTGAAAATCATAAATATTAATAGCAAAACAATATTAATCTAGCGTTTCGCCTCATTAGGATATTATACCACGTTGAAAAATACCGATATCGAAAGTCTCAACTTTTTAATAGCCAGGGTCATTGTGTGGATGATTTAGACTATATATAGTACGTTGTAAACCATATACAGATACGTGCAGAATCAAATTATTGAAACAAAATGTTCGTAAATCGTAATTATAACCAATATAAAATAAATACAAGCTTAGATCAAATAGCGAAATTATACACTATTTAACACCTACGTATACATAAATATTATAAATATTAGGTATAACATGTACCTAAGTTCATAACCAACAACGAAACATTAATCGCAGAATATTGATTTTAGAGTTCCTTATTTTTAATACCCCAAAAGATGATAAAAAATAGATACATTTATCGCCCTATTAAGAATTTAAAAATATAATATAACGCTTCAGCTTATATAAGTACTGTTTTTATTCAAATTTCACATGAGTTAAAAATTTGCTATAAATTTTGTCATCTATGATCACCAATTTTGGGAATTTACGTTATTGTCTAATAATAGATAGAAATTCTAATATAATATCAATAATAACACTTTCCCATAAAATTACCTATTTTTGGACATTGATAACATAACCCGCCCAATGACGTCCTTTCAAATTATAATATTTGGCCATTATATGTCTCGTAAGGGAACACGGGGCAAAACCGACTGAAAAAATGAAAACCTTCATAATTACTCAGGATTTTAAGATATACTTAATCTATTTGAACAGTTGTATCAAGTAACTTCTTGTTTACAATATTTAGTTGTAATACACTGAATATCGATTATATTTATTTTTTAATAAGCCATTAACTTTTTTTTATCATTTTATCGGTTTTGCCCCGATAGCGGGGTAATATCGATTTTTAATGGGGCAATACCGATGCATGGGTAATAGGTATTAAAATAATTATAAAAATAAATAAAATAAAAAGCTTTTTTTCTAATGGATATAATATAGGTATATATATAGGTATATATACAATATACATATATTATTATGTTGTAATAGTATTAATATACTATAAGTATAATATATTATATTTATAGGTATAATATTTTCTGTGTGTGTGTATATAGGTTTACTGAAATCAACTTTCAATAATTCGCCACAAGCCCATAAAACATGGATCAAAATTATTACAATCTCAGTGGTTTGAAAGTAAATAGCGTACCCACTCAAAATTCAGAGGTACCCATGTGATGGTCGTAAATTCAACCACATTTTTTTAAGAAGGAATCGCTATAGGTATTATAAATATTTTTATACATTCCATTGATTAAATATACAAATTGTATACTTAATCAATGTACATTCTAATAATTGATATTCTGAAGCACATATAATATAACCTATGTAATGAACTACTATACAAATAAAAATTATAACTTTCACTTTATAAGCATAATATATTTTGTACAACAAGTATAATACGAGTTAGGTCTTTTATTTTATTTTTAATAGGCATATAATATTGAATCTTTGTATCGGTTTGGTATTAAGAGTGGGCCGGTCTGATTCATTTTAACATAATTTTTTCAAATAATTTCTCCAATACTGGAGACTTATTGGTTTGTATGAGGAAGGTTGTTTTTTTGGTTTATTGTATTTAGTACCTTATATTGGTTATTATTTGATCATGCCCGGGTGACTTTTTTTTATTTCGTTGGCAGATGTATATCTACGAAGAACGTATTACATACACATATTAAGACATTTGTAATTTTATTTAGGTGACTTGTATCAGAAGTTGTATTGTGATGAAGTATAAATATTTCAGATAGGTCTCTCAAAAATGTTGGTTTTTCAACGTTCAAAATGACAAGAGTAACGCTTTCTTTAAATAGAATAAAGGTTGATCATTTATTTTTAGAATATTTTTAGTGGTTATCTATAAGGATTGATCTCGAGAATTTAAGGACTAGTATTTGTTTTTAAATAGCTCAGATTTATGGTTTCAAATTTTAAATTGTATGGTGTTGGACAAGTGTTTTTATCTTTTTTATTAATTTATAATAAATAACATAATAAGTTCGGTTACGCATTATGTAATATGAATAAATTATTAATATTTATAGTTTTATAAACTTAATTACAACTGCAGAGTGCAGAATGTCACAAATATATTGATTATTGTATATGTATAATATATAGGTATTATATAAATATATAATTTCAGAAAGTAATTCAGTTTTAACGTTTATCTAATGCCTTATTAATAATAAATATACGTGTAATTATATAATTATAGCAATTAATTCGTTATTAAGCACAAGCTTGTCTGAAGAAATCGCATTCCAAGTAATAGTTTAAGTTCCTTATAAAATATATTAATCTTTCATAGTGCACATACTGCTCAGTACTAAGTAAATATATAAAATCAAAAACTTACTTCAGACAAGATTGCTTACAATGACGTTGTGTTAATCGATACGCGATTAATCGGAAATAGTCTCACTGAACTAAAGAAAAATATACAATTTTAACACATCAGTCATTAGGAATAACGGTCAATTTGGGAAATTATTCACACACATAATATGCCAATGGACCTTTCGGGAATTTAAAAATCATAACACAACATGTACTTATGAATAACAACGGCAGAAGACTATTTTTTATTTAATTTAATTTAAACAGCAGTAAAATGTTAAATTGGCTCGAATTAACTGACAATAACGAGGCCGGACGCGAGTAAAATAATATACACAGTCTACATGCAGATAAACTTCTAAAACAATAAACGCAATCATCGTCAAAATAAGTTCACAAACTATCTTGAATTAAATGTTTAACGTTACCTAATTTCTTGTTAATTGATTGGTTTGGATATTTGCATTTTTACAAAATGTGTGTATAGCAATGCAAATTATATTTAATATTCATACTCTTAAAGTCTTTATAAAATAAATTATTTACTTATTTGCAATAATATCATTATTATTGACAATTTAATTTTCATTCTCTAAACGCTGCATAATACATTAATCCAGTATTGATCACATAAAATAATCAAAAACCAATATATCTATATTGCGGTAAAGATAAACAAAGGGGTTGTAAATTGGAAAAGTCAACCATTTATTGTTTCAATATCGGCCCCTGGGTATTCCATCGTGACTATGATAATTGGTTGGTAGAACGTTATTTTGCTATGACCGAGGCGTGTCGTCGTCACCCTATACTCAGTTTATCATCGTGTTGGAAGAACGCGGGTATCTACTAGAAAAAAAAACATGAAAATCGAGAAACAGAATACTTCTAAATGATGTAATATTGTATGGAGGACGGCGTTATGGTCACGTATGCCAAGGTTTAATTGGGGAAACTGTAATAAAGTATTTTATTATTATTATTTTTTAATTATAAAGAGTTCCTGACAAGGTCATCTAACTTATTGATAATATTAATTTACATTTTTAGCAGTTTAACAATTGATAATGCATAATTATTAATAAATTATTTACAACAAATTACAAGGGTTTACATTGATAAATATATGATGGGAAAATAAGATAAAAAAAAATAAAAATAAACTATATAGAAATAATATTATTGGTGTTGAGACAGGGTATCATGAGGACGTCCACGCTCGAGTCGCCGGATCACTGAGTTTGAAGTATTTCGCGCTTTTTGCTATACTAAATTGGCCAAAGAAATTGATCATGAGATTTTATATGTAGTCTTTAATTATTGGGATTTTGAAGTCAGTATATTATAGTTACAGATTACGGGCAATATGGATGTGCTTTGAACATTTTGAGCGTATATAATGCAAGATAATTTACTAAAAGAAATCATAATTAAATATCGAATTTATAAAGTTCGCTCATATAAGAGTTTCCAATATTTCAAAGCTATCATAATTTAAACAGCATTATTAAAATGTTAATACTCAGCATTACACTATGCGAGTTGAGTGAACCTTGTCATTAAATAACTCGTCCCAATGACTATAATATGTTATGTTTTTACTTTAATTTTTACTTTTTATACCTAAGTATATATTTTATTGAAAGTATGTTTATACTAAACGATGTTGATATAATACTTATCGATATTCGATGAAGCTTTTTCAGATTACAATTAAACATACTGATCATAGGCGCAATTTGGTTTGAATTTATGGGAGTGCTAGATTTAACTGATTTAAGTTGATCAAAGTGACCCGTGAGTAACTTTGCCCACTCTCACACAAAAATTAGATGTTGTTATTAAAAATTTGGAAGTGCTAATATGAAATTTGGGGGTGTTAAGCACCCCCAAGCACTACCCAAATTGCGCCTATGATACTGATTAATATAGGTAGCTGTATAGCTATATGTAAATATAATATACTGCTGTAAAAGTGTAGAATATAATATTTTACAGGCCCGGCTCAGTGGGTAGGCGATATAGGCTCACGCCTAGGACGGCATTTAACATTTTTGTATTATAGATAAAAAAAAATAGATGTACCTAGTATGTAAAGGGCGGAAAAACGTAAGTTTGTATAGGTGTGTTTAAAGACTTTAAACACTTGAGCTGGTCCTGATGTCATTTTAATGAATCAAAGAAATACTTTTTATAAATCACGTTTAATGGTATTGTAATAGATGTAGTAAATTTGAATCCAATGATAACTCATTGTATACGAAAAGCAACTAGAAGCAGACAGTCTGTCGTCATATTACTAAGTATATTGTATAATAATATGTTATAATTTATAATATAATAGTACATTTTTATTCTTATAATTTATTAAAGTAATGTATATATAATACTATAATGTTAGCAATAGGCTGTTAAATAATTAATCTTAAAATTTATGAATCTAAATATTTTGTAAATGTCATTGCGTTAAATAAACTATAATATTATACGGATATTGGGTACTGACATAGACGATTTAAATATTCAAGGATAATAATATTATTGAATTACAAACAAAGTTGATCATCGGTTTAAGAGTAGGTATCTATCGAAAATAATTGTACTTAAATATTTTTAGATTTTTTGGCTTTCAAGGTCAACCATTTACTAGAAACTTTGTAATAAATTTTAAATATTTTTGTCTAAACGATCATTATTTTATCGACTTTTATACAAAAAAAAAAAAAAGTATCGATAACTTAAAATGTCTATAAATAGCTAAGAAATAATTAAAATATTATTAAAACTTTGCAATACATAAAAAATTATAATACATACATAAGTTGAAAATTTGAAGTATCTAAGGTTATTTGTTTTTAAATACCTACTTCATCAAAATAATAAAATCAATTTTGTCAAAAAAATAGTTTTACGCAAAAATTACTTAAGCCCTGGTTGTAAGAAATCCGGGCTTTAATGTTTTTTGAATGTTTCGAAAAGTATTAGGAATTTTCAATTTTGACCCAACTAAGAACCGCATCTAGATCTAATCTTCTACCCGAAACCATCATTTATATTATTAGTCAAATATACATAATATTATACAAAACCCAAATTTTAAAATCAATACATTGAGCGCTCAGCTCAGAATCTAAAATTATTTATTAGAACTACAGAGTATATATATGAATATTTTTAAGCAATTTATATTAAAACGGCTAATTATTTATAGTTTTCAAGAAATATATCTGTATAAAAGTATAAAACAATTACGAGAATTTATAATATTTAGAAAAGATAATACCAAAATCAGTGATAGTGTGGTGTGTTTGCTCCCCTGCGCCAATTCGTGAAATTTACGTTGCAAAAATGAAAAAAGAACAATTGAGAAACGTTTCATAAAACGTTGGTTATGTTTTTCTCGGTATATTTTCTATTAATAGGCAAGATTTTCTACGTACTTTAGTATTGATCGGCGGTGTATAGCATAATATTAGGTATTATTACTATTATTTTTTTTCCACGAATCGCATTAGCACAGAACACAACACGGGACCGGTCTGAACTCCGAGTCCGTCACAGAACACGGGACCGCGGACCGGCGGCACCGGGTAACAAGATATTATATTACATAATATTATCTAACAATAATAATAAATTATAGTTTTTTTACTGATCGATTTAAAATTAGTTAATTGTATATAAATTATTATAATTACATAATTATTATATACAGGTTTTAGTTATGGTCCCTTTATAATATGTCTGAATCTATGTGTAATACAGTTGTATGTATATACATTTTAAATCTTAATATATTAATATATATGTTAATGCAGCGGTTCCCAAACTTTCTCAACCTCTAAGCCTTTTTTTAAGGGGAAGTTTCTCGTGGAGCCTCGAATAAATATTTAACGTTTAAAATTATAAAATTAGATAATTATATATAATATTCGTATCGGGATTTTACACACTATACTATTATACATATCGGTGAATTATGGCATTATTGGCATTCAAGTCTTCATAAAATATATTTGCATTTTCAATAAAGTATAATTTTAAAAATTGTTGTGGTGTTACGAACGGAGCCTTTGGTAAGCCGTTGCGGAGCACCTGCAAGGGCTCCCCGGAGCACAGTTTGGGAACCGCTGTGTTAATATAAAGCCACTATGTGTCTCTAATGTG
This sequence comes from Aphis craccivora, assembly GCA_009835225.1. Lineage (NCBI taxonomy): Eukaryota > Metazoa > Arthropoda > Insecta > Hemiptera > Aphididae > Aphis > Aphis craccivora. Next base: position 13,675 of record VUJU01001087.1, read on the forward strand.
AGATTTCCTACCATGTTATCATTAGTTCATAGTTTTTCATTCTTTACCATAATTATTACTTATTGTACATCTGATTAAATTTTAATATTCCAAAAAAGTCATATTTTTAAAATAAAAAAATTTAAAAAAATGTATTAAAACATATATACTTGTACAATATAGGTACATTGCACACGAGTAAATAAAATAATAATAATAATAATAATATATATTTAATGGCAATAAGTTTCAAGTCTCTATACGATTAATTTATAATAAATTAATTAAAAACTATAAGAAAAAGACTAAAATCGTTAGGTATAATATAAATGTCTATGGCACATATAATTTATATCTATTAAGGACCGGGCTTACAATGTCCGGTTAGTGTCTGATAACGCTAACCGGCAGAATTTCTTATGTGTTAACCGATAGAATTCTACCGGTTAGTCTTAATCGGCACTTAACCCAACACAGCAACACTGGATGGTGGGCCTTTAATTGTATAGATTAATATTATGTAAAAAGTAAAATTAACTAATAAATTATTAGACATTTAATTAAAATAATTTACAAAATATATAAAACATTATTTAATAAAGTTATAAATAATAATTTTACCACATTATTTAAAATTAAAATATTAATATTTTGTTAAATATTCAAGCTGTTAAAATTGGAATTGTAAAGAATTTTTTAAATTGTAATATGTGGGTTCGATTTGAACATATTGAAATAGAAAGCACTTTGTTTAATATATTAACTTGTTTTTACAAACCTATTTAAAATTATATGTACACATTAAGCATTTAAATATGCAACGAATGGACAATGGCTAATGGGTTAAAATTACCTACACATAAACAAAAAAAATTCTGCTTTTCAAGTTTCTTGAATATTTTTATCGATATTAATACTGTAGCGCCATCTAGTGTATTGATTTTACAAACATTATACGCAAAACATGATTTTTTTCCTCTTTATTTGATAATTTTAATCCCATATGATATGAACGTCGAGTTACATACGATTATAGTAAATAATACTATATAATAATAATATAATTTAACATTATTGAATTAGATTTTGTATTATACCTGCATTATTAAGTAAACTTCATCTAACTATAATAGTCGAAGCTTTTTATTTTTGCTTATTTAGTTGAGGGCCTAATAATTAGATTTTTAAAAATAAAATTTAATGAAAAAAATTGTGTTTATTGTTAAATACAATGTAATTTTACCCCGAAAATGTATGGTATCTTATCAATAGTCTACTACAGGCATTAGACTAATTAGGTAATTAAAATATGTTTAATATATTAAACATCTAAAGATGCATAATAAATAGATATAAGTAACAAGTATATAAGAATTGTTGTGTTAATGTGTTGCACCTAAGTATTATACCTATACCAGTAGGCAGTATAACAGTACGCTAGTATACCTACCATTGTAATTATGTGGTGTTTTTGCCATATTGTTTATATTTTGGTTATGGTATACATAATACATATTGTATAGTGTACATTATAGTTTTATACAAATAAATATAGTTGTAACTTTCAACAAATTACAATAATAAAAAAATTTTAGTTAATATTAAAATGTTTATAATATAGGGTAGGTTTATCTTCTAAAAAAAACTACTCACCTTGAGCATCGGCAATGAAGTTCGCACAAAAGTCAGACAGGTGACACGACCAATTTTCGTTGTCCGAGATTTTTACCGCGGACTATAAAAACTCTACTTGTCGGTTTATAGAATTATTATTTCTGCTTCGTATAAATATTATACAGTCATCAATCATCATAATAACTCTGTTATAATTAGCGTTCATAAAAATATTACGTTGAGTAATTCAGTAATTGCTTGTTCCAATATTATTGGCTACTGCGGACATCGACTACCTTATGAGTTATGACTTAATGAGTTATTACCACGGTTAAAGATAGACTATATCTTAAACTTAAACCGTGGTTACTACAAGCTAATAATTGCTTGGAAAAAATAAACCTATAACTTATAATAATAATAATAATAATATAACGTATTAAATTATATTCCACGCTTCGCGGTCGCCGTCGATGACATCGTTCGATCATCTTGATGACGGTATCCTGCCGACGGGCGACGAGTGCCGAGAGATGAATACTGAGTAGTGAGTGTGGGATCGAAAATAAATTTACCCTTGGGCTAATATAAATTGGTATAGAGGGAGGAGGTAAAGGAAAACCGGTAACAATATAGAGACATATATTATATTGTTGTTAGGTACGAGCATAAAATTCGCCAATAAAAAATGTTAAATCTAACTATTTTGAGACGCTCATGACTGCATAATATTACATATTATACATATACCTATATATTATAGACCATATACAGGCGGATGTTAGGCACACTATACCTTTGGCCATTATGCAGGAACGACGTTGTCTGCCGATTAAGATAATAAAACGGTATTTTTGGGAACTTTATACTAAGTCACTATTATTTATTTTAATGTGTTATATTGTATAGGTAGTAGCTGGTACACCGACAATAATCGGGATTCTGTATAATATTATACTCGCGCGTTTATTATAGGCGCAAAGTCATCACAATACATTATTATCCAATTGTTGGCTATATCCGTTTTACGATTCATGCATAATGTTCGTAATAAATTATTTTCGGAATGAACGTAGTGTCCGCAGTGTTGCAGTGTATTATAATAAATGATCTTCTGACGGAGACGGTTAGACTAGGTACAATTACTAATAAATTGCAGTTTATCATTTTTACTCTTTTAATATTGTAATAATATGATGGATGGATTGTAAAATTTAAAAAAAATACTTAAAAAAAATTGCAAAAATGATAGGTTCCACCGAGATTTGAACTCGGATCGCTGGATTCAAAGTCCAGAGTGCTAACCATTACACCATGGAACCGCGATGAACATTGTATGAAAATAACGTTATTTAACGTTGTTTGACGTTATTAAACTTTATTTTTACTTTAATTCATTAAAATCTACTTTAAATTTTTAAATACTATTCTTACATATATTCTACGGTAATACCACTAATATCAGTACCTACTTTTATTATATACCCATGATTAACTAACTAAGTTAAATTAGTTAATCATGTATATATATGTATATATCACCTATCGGCTACCTATATCTACAATTTCAATTTTTATTTTCATTTTCTTATTTCAAACTGCAAACCTGCAAACTGTAACAATGTACTTATTAATTTAAAATATAGTATGTACATTGAACATAATATAAAGGAACGTATAATACTTACGTACACTAGTAACTAGTAAGTATAATTAAATCACTATATTATTAATTATTATTAACATAAGTGCACTATGGTACCTACATATTGCTACATAATATGGCTACATTTAAGTACTCAACTATATTGATGCATTTGGCTGCAAGAAGAGACGTTAGTCAGTAGGTAAGTAATTTTATTATTATATTATGTTTAGGTATTTATAGTTTATACAGTCAGTGGTTAATTCCCATTTCGCCGCTTTACCACTTCACCAAATTAATTTTTTCGTTGGTTTATTTTTATTTTTTTAATTGCCATACGCCATTCAATTATACAAAAAAGTTTTCAACCAACAAAATGTATAATTAAGTATATCTGTATATTTATATTATGAAGTCATAAATAACAACAATTCAAAATGAAATTATTATAGTTAATTAGAGACGAGTATTACCATCATCGATTAAATTGTATTATCTTTATAGTATTGAAAGCTTAACCATAGTACCATACCTAAATAAATTATTATTAATAGACACCCCTTATTAGTTATTATATACCTACTTGTACAGGAACGATGATTATGTAGCTCACAATATGTTAAGTCATTTAGTGATATGACGTCAAATTTAGGTAAAACAAATAATAATAATTTATAATTATGAATAAGTTCCTAACATAGTTTTTATAAAAAAAAGTAATAACCGGACTCTGGGCTATTAATTGCAGTGTTGTATCATACTAAATTATATTAATATTTTTCTGCGAATCGTGATGAAGTGAATCGAAATAAGTTATAATTAAAGACCGGATTTATATGTTTTTACATATCGTTACTAGGTCTATGCAGTCTTATGAGAGTAAAAAAATGTGGACGATTCATTCAATTCTGAGTTAGTTGAAAAAAGTTTTTTTTGCATATTTGAGAATATTTCATAGCGTTAGAGAATATTAATTCCATTTAGCATATTTTAGAATATTTAGTAAATTGTGAGAAAAAATATTTATTTATTATTAATTTTAATATTACGGTACTTGAAAAATTGCTTTGAACATATTTTACAATTTTTACACTTTTTTTTATCATTGTGACAAAAAAACATATTTTTATTATTTGTTAATTCTATAATAAAATTAAAATAATATTTCAAGTTTTTTTTTATTCTTCAGAAAGTAAATATTTGCCATTGCATACACCAAAGGAATATTGTTTTTTTATACATATTATATTATATATCCATATAGTAAATATATGTAAATAGTTATATAGTATTATTTTGAATGTTGAGTGTTATTTTTAAATTTTGTGAAAAAAAAAATTGTAAAAATGCTTATGAAAACGTATATTGATTGATTATTTTTGTATATTTTTAAGATTTTTAAGAGAATATAATGAGAATATTTGAAGGTTTTTTTTAGAGAACATTAGCATCATATTTAAGGTATTTTAAGAGAATATAAATCCGGTCTTTAGTATAAATTAATAAAACTATTAGGTATCTAATATTTTGTTCATTGGTAATTATTACATAATTTCCTCGACGGGG
>VUJU01001087.1:18490-68630 GCA_009835225.1 Aphis craccivora
GCACTTACCAACATTATTAAACTTACTAGTAAAAAAAAGAACAAGGGGATCTATAAATACGCCCCTGTGGTAATAAATAGGTATATACTAACTTTATTTACTGTTTATCATTGTTTCCATTTTTACGTATTTTTAGCTATATGTGCATTTTTTTATTTTACATTTTAATACTTTAAGGTCATATTTTCATATTATAGATAATTTGTAATAGTTTCTGTACAATGTGAGGCGTTTGATCAAATTTTTAATTTTAAAGAAAATTTTAAAAAATAATAATAATTTTAATTCTATATTATTATTGGAGGATTTTGGGCAAAAATTGTATATATATTTTTTAAGATCATAATATATTTAATTTTTAATGGTAATATTGTAATATTTCGTGATTTTTAGTACATGTGAGACCTAAAAGTTATTTTACCTATTATAAAATATATATATATTATAGGTTTATGTGTATAGTTTGATTATTACATTTCATCTAATAATTCTAGTAGCTAAATACTAAAGTAATTTATTACTAACCTATAAGAGAAGTGAGAACAGTTTGTACCTAAGCTGTTCATTTATAAATTATTTATAGGAATAACGGGATAGTCAATACCAGTTGTATAATTGTAATAATACATATTTTATTATACTACCTATATCGTCTATCAATAAAAAACGACATGTCAATACTATATAATATATTACTGTAGTAATTATTAGTAAAATTTGGGTTGGGATACGTCCCGATTTGGCGGGACATATCAATTTTTAATATACTTGTCCCGCATCGCACTTGAACTTTTAGCCGCGGGACGCATATGTCATAATTTTTTTGAAAAATAAAAATGTATTGAACAAATGAGTTGATCTGAAAAAAATCAGTAGTATTAATTATTATTTTTCTGTATTAAAAATACCTAATCTATTTATAATTCATTGATTGTTTTTTCGTTTTTTTGTTTAAGTAAGTATATAATAAGATAATAGCATTGAGTATAGATAGTATACTATAGTATTTACTATCTATACTCAATGATAATAGGTATATTATATAATAATTATAATAATAAGATAATTATAAAATATATTAAGACAATAATATATTGTCCCGAATTGCGCTTTAATAATAAAACGATTAAAATGACGTCAATATTTTTTACAATAGGTATTTTAAAAATCAATATCTTAAAAAGTTGTATCCCACGAGTTAAAAAAAATCCAAATCCTAAGTAAAACGTAAAACTGTTAAAATATTTTTATGGTATTTAAATTTAATAAGTGTCAAATGATTGCAATAGCGTAGGTTATCACCTATATCTATACTATGAATTTTCTATGATAATTTATAATAGTCGGTCGATGGTTTAATTTGCTCAAATATATCGTCATACACTCATACAGTACACGATGTTGCCATGTTGGCATTATATAGTATATTTACCGTATGTCGCTTCTATAAGTTTATATTATGGTCGAAGATTGTAAGGTGTAATTAAAATGTCAGTATACGTCATGAATCATGATCTAGCCATCTAACATACAGCCTAAAGGTTTTGGTTAATACTTAAATAATTATTAATTATATTTGTTCACCAGAATACAGGATTAGTTCTTAACTTATTAGGTATGCATATTATAGTTTTATTTTGTTTTTTGCAAACGTATTACGTATACCTATATACGTATATATAATATCATTATGAGTCCTCAATTTTACTTTGAACATAATATTCACAAACATAAACATGTAGTTTTTCATATGAAATATTTTATTATATTACTAACTGAATTGCCCAGCTTCACCATTATATATATACATTTTTTGTTTTATTGTTTAATAAGAATATTGATATACGTGTGTCGTGTGTCGTGTGATGCTTGAGATTATTTTTTTCTATAAACTTCTCTACGGACAAAAAGGATAGAATACTGGTAGCTGGAAACTAGCGGGTCGTCGCCCGTCGTGCCGCCGTATTATTAATTAATCCACTTAAACGTAACATTTTTTAAAAATTCTTTCTTTTTGCACGGTTAGGTTAAAGTATTAGAGGAATCATTTTTCCAAATTTCAAGTTCGTACGTCATGTAGTTTTTGAGATACAGCGATCAGTAGTATTTAGTTTTTATATATTATACATAACATAGTCATATAGATTATAATATTTATTATTAATATTATTATTAATCTGTATGATTGTAACTGTAATAGAATCTTATAAAATAAATTAAATATGCAGAATGTGTTAACAAACTAAACATAATATTTTGCATAGTTACCTATATAATAAACATTTAAAAAAAAAGTGAAAAAAATTAGTAGGTTCCACCGAGATTTGAACTCGGATCGCTGGATTCAAAGTCCAGAGTGCTAACCATTACACCATGGAACCGCGATGTGTGAATCATGAAAACGTAATTATTTGTTTCGTTGAAAAAAAATAAATAACTAACATTAGAAGTAAATTAATACAATTTTTTAATAGGCGTGTACTCACTTATTTCAAAGAAATAAAATGTAGTTCATATTTTAACTGTAAGTTACTAGTTTACTACGTTATTAAGTATCACTGCGGGAGTAACTGACATTTGAATGTTCATATTACCTTGAGTGAGGACTGAGGAGTATAATCGATGTAGATGTACAATACCAAAATAATATACTGTAACTGTACATGTATAATGCAGAGGTCCCTAAACTTTTTATTATATAATATTTTGTTAATTTTTGCATATTTATAACTTATAACGTTTTTGTTTGGATTATTTATATTTTTTTGTGTCTGTCGTAGTTATGAAGATAATGTTGACCAATTATATTTTAACACATTATAATATTATATTATAATTATTATAATACCATTAATCATTTATTTTTATAATTAAAAATTAAAATACTTAAAACTAATAATAATTGCACGTATATTAGTCTGTTTATAATAAATTATATGAAGGTACTTGATACCTACTTAATTGCGAAAATGTTTTTGTTTGTAGATTGTATCAAATAATAGGTATTAGTACTAACATAATCTGTGTGAGTACCTACTGTAGTGCTGTAGGATGGTATAGAAAAATTAGTGGCCTAGCTAAAGTGTCATCCATTGAATCGTGTGAGGTATATATTTATTAAATTCGTGTAGGTATAGTTAAAATTGAATAATATAGCATTATTTTTGCCTGCGCAGTTGTCGATAAATAGCAGTTACAAACTCACATCACATAAATTAATATGTGAACAAATATATAATATTTAACCTTACCATTATTCTGCTTATACGTGATAGTCTATCCGTTGGCGAATCCATTTATCTTAACCGATTGACTGTGATGATGTGTTGCATCTCGAGTAGTAGAAAAAATAATTTCTAAATTCGTATAACATTTATTTATATCATTACAGCGTTTATTAAAAATCTTTACATAATTATAGTATTTGTTACAACTCTTTATATCATAACAGTATTTGTTATAAATTTTTAAATTATTACACAATACATTACAAATGTTTGTATTGTTACATAGTACTTGTTACAAATTTTGATATGATATATCAATATCAGTTAGTTTAGAGAACTAAATTATTTTCCATAAAAAACAAACTATATTTAAACCCAGTTAAAATAATTTATACATATCGAAAAATTAGATCTATTAACAAGCGTGATATTAGGACTTGCAGTAGACTCAAGCATGACTTTATAAATTTTGCAGTTATTTAGCATAAAAAAAACCCGTTATAAAATATAAATAAAAAATAACAAATATTATTGATCAACGACCATCTCTATAGATGGTATTTCACTCAGGTCATAAAAACATTTCCAACATTGGAAGTATTGTGTAGCCACTTTGCCAAACTCAAACTTATGTATAGACGATACTCTACATATACCTTGAGAGGTTTCTTCATTTTCATCCTTAAATTTGCAGTGTTCCTCACACGTATCGCTTAATTCGTACTCATTTTTTTTACATACTTTTGATTTCGACGATGCTAATCCCACAAGAACTACTACAACTAATAACAAACACAATTTCATGATTTCAACTGACGAGTTCGATTATAATTAACACTGAGATTGGTTATAATAATATTGAATATTAAGTGAGCTGTAAAATATTGAACTATTTAAAACGTATAATAAAAATTTCAATCTTTGCGATGTATAACAATGAATTTATAAATAATGCTCCACACAACGTATTTGAGATATTTAATTTTCTAGCTAGTGTGTACTTCTCATCGAACGGGTCTTACTGTAAACGCTGAAAAGCAACTAAAGTGACATTAACATTTTTAACAATAATAATTAACTAATTTACAGTATCAGAATGAAAGGTCAGCCAGAGAAGGTTATCTATGTATAATAATAATTGTACAAGAGTAATAGAACACGTATAGGTAATTATTTTACAAAAATATAATTATTATGGGCTTAATATGGTGATTTATGTAGTAGAAAAATAATTTATAAATTTGTATAACATTTATTTATATCATTACAGTGTTTATTACAAATCTTTACATCATTACAGTATACCTACGGTACACGTTATAAAATATGATTGTATCATTCTATAATAGGTATTTGTTACAAATTTTTATTTTATATATCAGGTAATTTAGTGAACTAAATTATTACCCATAAAAAACAATTTTTATAATATTTAAACCCAATTTAAATAATTTATACTTATCGAAAAAAATAGATATAATAATTTAGGTATAACATAATAAGCATAACATTGCGGTTTTACGTTACTTTGACTTATTTATTTTGCAGTTACTTAACATAAAAAAACTGATTTAAAATATAAACAAAAAATAACACAAATATTATGGGTCAACAGGTTGTACAGTTTTCAAAACATTTCCAACAATAGAAATATTTTTTGCCGAATTTGTGTGCAGACCATACTTGACATGTAACTGGAAATTTATGATTGCCGTTCTCAAATTGAGTGCAGTTTTCCTCACATTTTTCGCTTGAGTCGTATTCATCTTTTTTACATACATTCAGTTTCATCGATAATGTTAATCCCACAAGAACTGCTACGACTAATAACGAACACAGTTTCATGATTTAAACTAACTGGTTTCGATTATTAATTAACACTGAAATTTGTTATAATAAAATTGAGTATTAACTATTAAGTGAGCAGTATAATATTGAATTAATAAAAAAAAAAATTGCGAAGTATAACAATAAATATATAAATAATGCTCCACACAACGTATTGAGGTATATTTAATTTTTTTAGCTAGTGTGTAAGTCTTATCAAGTGAGTCTAACTGTAATAGCTAAAAAGTAACTGAAGTAACATTAACATTTTTACAATAATAATTATATAATCTATATATTATAATAATAATTGTGCAATAATAATAGTACAAATATAATTATTTTACAAAAGTATACCTAATTATTATCATAGTTAAAAAATGATGATTTATAGGGCTGACAATTTTAAGATAAATATAATTATAGCAGTAATTATAAATAGTATATATAGAGAGACCATCTTGCCAGTATTATGATATATTACATTGTGTGAATCAATTCATTAGGATTTTCAATAGAACACTCACTATAATAATATGTTAATAATATTATAGACTACATAGTATGGTCTTCGTATCATGATAAAAATAAAATAATAATAATGTCATTAATAATTATGATTAATATTTAATTATGTTGTTGACTAATATAAATAATTTATAATAAATATTCTTATATATATATATATATATATATATCATAATATCATAAATGTATAACCATTATGTACAACGTTGCCAAATTTGATTAGATATGTGTTATATATAACTTACTTATAAGTAAATGTTGACATTTTAACCAAAATTGTATGAATATGAAATGGAAATTATTTATTATTTATCTTTATCATCGATATCCTATTAATATGTATAGCTGCACGTATACAATTTATTCTATGATAATAATTTTTAGTTAAAATTTAATTTTTGACAGTATAAGATAAAAACTATACGGCCAGATACTGGAGTAACATTAAGCTGGCATCCGAAATGAAAAAGTATTTTCCCGCCGTTTAGGGGGGGGGTGTTGGTGTACACATTTTAAAATGCGATTACAAATTTGTACAAATTATAAAATAAATTTTGGTACCAGTTTTGAATATTTATTCTAACAGGCGGATGCCAGCGTAACTCACCTCAGTTATACCAAATTTTAATTTTTAATTTATATTTGAACTTTATATCTACTATTATAATTTATAATAATATTATAAACTATTAAATCTTTCAGGATTAATATGTTCTTCTTCCGTGGTATATCAAGTTTAAACATTCAATTCATTGTTTTTAATACATTATAGTATGAAGTATTTAATAATAATTAACAACATTCTAATTGAAATTTACATTTTTTAAATCGGTAAATCTTAATTATGTGTCGTTATTCTATTTTTAATAAATTTGTTTAAGTGTTGTATTAACTACTTATTGTGTTTTTTTGTTCAGTGCTGAGATTATCTATTCTGTAGGTAATAAATACTTATTTCATTTTAACTAGATAAATATTGTTTATAAGTTATTAACTAATGTGTATCTTTCATGAAAAATCGTGTTAAACTGACAACTGTTTAAAGATAATTTATTCTATGGAATAGTTTGATCTAAAATATAAACAATTAAATATCCACAGGCAATTTTAAATGTTTATGAAATAATTGAAAATTAAGTAACTTTTTTGAGAAAAGCATTTTATTAAAAAATTACTTTTATTTTTTTCTATTAAAAAAATTATAATTATAGTCTATACATACTGCAGAGCACAATACGCAATTTTATAATACGCAATGTTTAAATTGATGGGAATAATAATAAATTAAAACTCAAATTTAAGTTTTGAAAAAAAAAACGCTCGGTATAGTACTCAAAATTATTTATAAAAATAATGTATCTTTTATAACTTGACTATATTTTTTCTACACTTACCTAGTTGCCTACCCAAGGTGGTTTTACACAACAAGTCGAGTGATATGTTCGATTTATTATCTAAAAGTGGTTTGATATGAATAAAATAAAATTTATTTTTAAATTACAATTATTTTGATCATTTTATTTTAATTGATTATTACTTAAAAATAATGAAGGGCTAGCATTGTTTTACATTATTTATTACCACATATACACCACTATTATGGCACTTTGAATTGCAAAGTCTTCCAGATTTTTTACATTTACACTAGTTGGTCTTACACAATGTATTGCAAGTACACCTTATTTTAAGCTAGGTCACCTAAATTAGAAGATTTTTTAGAGATAATTAGATATTATTATATCTAAGTATAGTTTTGTAGTGATATTGTTAAGTATAAAATATAAATGCAATTTGATATAAATGTGTGCAGCGCGCTGTATTTAATTGACTTTGCCCACTTGAATCTGGGAAGGGTAGATTGCCCAGGCAATCCAGTACAATGCTCGGTCAATGTATGAACAATTATTTGAGTATTAAAAGTATCATTTTTACATTGTCCAAAATGTTAGGTTAGCCTTGTTATACAATGCCCGAATTTCCTACTTTGCTAGTAACATATATATTTATAACAATAAGATAGTATACAGTTTTTAGTGAAATCAATAGAATATTTATGGAGCGATGGTAAAATAACGGAAAAACCAAAAAAAGTAATGGTAGAATAAACGGAAAAGATCCATGTAATAATTTTGAGAAAAACATAGGTAGGAAAAAACGCAAGGTACTAAAACAATTATTTTATCTTACCAAATTCATCTCTTGCGTAGAAAGTCTTGAAGTGTACAAAAATCATAGGTCCCACCGAGATTTGAACTCGGATCGCTGGATTCAAAGTCCAGAGTGCTAACCGTTACACCATGGGACCGCTGTGAATGCTAGTTGTAAATATGATTATTTGTTTCAAAATGAAAAGGTTGGTTAACTAGTACTTACTATTATATTTGCAATTTGCATGGACCGTGTACGTGTACTAATCTGTTTAAAATTGATTAAATCTGATAAATATTTATTTAAAGATGGGCCATAACTTTCTAATACAGTACCGCAGTAGTTACACATCCAAAGACTTGAATATGCAAGTATTGGTCGCGTGAATACAAAAATATAATAAACAAAATTTATTTTATTAAAATGTGTATAGTGATTAATATGTTTTCAATATATTATTAATTATATTATTCATATTCTTAATAAAATAATTTATGGTATTTATTGTCTGATTGACCACCAGAGTTTGATTTTTATGTAGACGTTGTGTAATTTCCAATAAGTTTCCTAATAGTTTAACGTTTATAAGATATATTTTTCAGATTCTGTGAATCTAAGTATAAATTAACATTTATATCTTATTATTTTTATAAACACTTTTTAACCTAAACTTTAAAAAATTTGTTAATTAATAAAAGTGTTACTATTGAGTGTTGGGATTGTCCTATGTTTTGAAATTGTCAACTAAATTAAAAAATAAGATTTTACGTTTACATTCCCATATTTTTGAAAAAAATATTTATTTACGCAAAGATTCCCATAAAACATGGAAAAATATCATGGTTATTTCAATAAACCACTTACAAATATTTTTAGCTCTTATTATAAAATATATTAAATCACATCATTTTATTATGAACATTTACAAATTGAAGATTTCTTGTCATAATCTTTTTTCTAATAATATAACCTGTATAACAAATATAAATTTCTTATTTTAATAAAAAAAAAAACGTATGATATTTTGTGTTGCATAAAATATAAGGATTATAATTTTGTATATATGCCTGATAAGTGATAATTAATTATATTTATTGATAATTTTGATATATTTATTAAATCTAGGTATATATATTATATATTAATATACAATTCTATATTATTTTATTTTCCAATAAAACATTCGTTATATTTACTTAGTAATCACTACACACATTGTACACATCTAAAGTCTAGGCTCCAAAGAGTCTAGACTCCAGATGCTAGAGTCAAGATGTGTCATACGTAGATATCTTACATAGAAAATTGCCTATACTGAACTCCTTAAAAATGGTCGTTATTCCCTCTCCTTTCATCCTTTGAAGAATGTAACATTCAATAGTACGTACATATTTTATACTACCTAAACAGTAATATAGGTATAATGTTTTAAATTTAACCTACCTATTTATTTTGTAACAAATAATTACGTTTTTTAATATTAGTCATCGCGGTCCCATGGTGTAACGGTTAGCACTCTGGACTTTGAATCCAGCGATCCGAGTTCAAATCTCGGTGGGACCTATCATTTTTTGTATATTTTAAAACTTTATTCTTAATGTTGTGATCTTAATGAAATAAAACTGGTGTACACAGTTATTTTTAGATTTTTATGTTTCATAGACTGTAGTTAGTCATATCCGCACACTCTGTTGAACTTTTCCCCATTAGTTGAAGTATCACGTGAACGACATTTAGGATTAAGTTATCTATATTTTTAAATATTTTATTTCTGTAATACATAGATTTGTGGCACAGCCCTGCACCTTTTGTAAAATATGAATTTATAATAATATATAGGTACACCACATGTATTTACCAATGACTAGTGAGAATTAAAAAAAAATTTTATATAATAATATTATTATTTTTAAAATATATTATATAACATATAAGTATTGTAGTTATAACTAATATTATTAATATTATATTTATTACTGGTATAACGTATAGGTACCTATAGAAAAAAAAATAATGCTTGTTTTAGTAATATTTTACAAATATAGTTAAAGTTTAATATGCAGACCGAAATACCGAACTATGGATAAATAAAAATCAAAACAGGTATTATAATTGTCTAAATGACTAAATCGAAAGTTGGCAAAAGTTTTGGAATCTTGGATCACATTCAAAAAATTAAAATTTTAGTTTTATTTTTAAATGTTTAATTAATATTTAAAAATGTTATGATGAAGCTGACCTGGTAAGGCCGCTCAAGAGGCGTTGGTTTAAGGCTGGTCTAAATCAATCTTGAATGTAAATATAATATATATATTATATAATACCTAAATAGTGTATAGTAACAAAGAGGGTATAAGGTCGGTGTCGGGCGGTGTCACACTTGCGGAATATATTTTCCGCTGCGGATATTCAGCAAGTGTGACGTACCGGCCTAAGATATTGTGTAATTCAACGTTGTTAAATACATATCTGTGACCTCATAATTTATCGATAATGCGTATTTAAATATTTAAGCTATTTAAAGAGCAAAAAATCCTAGTTATTAATTTGACCAAGATCATACTGTAATAAATATTTTGTACCTTTTGTTTTTATGTATTTAAAAAAAAAAAATGTAATTTTTTAATTTTTTATGATATAGTATTAAATATAATGTTGTAATTACTGTTGTGGATGTCTAAAACAATTAAAATTGAAACAAAAATAAACAGGGAATGTAAAAAATTGTTGAAAAAATTGCAAAAAATCAGAAGGTTCCACCGAGATTTGAACTCGGATCGCTGGATTCAAAGTCCAGAGTGCTAACCATTACACCATGGAACCGCGCTGAAGGGTTCTGGGAAACCAGTATACATAAGCAGATTATACTATATGGTATATTACATCATTTACTGTAAGTAAATATTATTACAAAAATATTGTATTAACAACAGTTAACATTAATAGATAATAATTCTTTTATTCTGATTCCGATTTTGAATTTTAACTTTAGTACCTATCTAATCACTAGCCAGTATTTGTTTATTTTTGGTGTTGAAGTAATAAATAACAATTATGCTGTATTTTAAGTAAATATGGTAAGTCAAAATACAAAAATAACTTAAAATCTTATACGTGTAATTTACTATTTCTTTATATTATGTCAATGTCGAATAACAAATTTATTTTGTATTTTTATGTAGGTATCAACTGTAGGTATTTTTTTTATATTATTAAGTTATTTTACAATATGTCAATAAAAAAATTACATTTTTATATCGGTTTAAAGTACTTACGAGTTACGGCTTAAGATAGGAAGCCGTGGTTTAAAGTAACGAACAAAATACTAAAACTCTAATAACTTAGGTAACCTATGCCTGGTAAGAAGATAAATGATTATTAAACCTAATGAAATTAAATTTGCCAAGGATTAGGTAAGTAGGTTATACCTAATACCTATTTACTTAGTTTTATAGTTTTTTTTATTTTTTAAGTCATATAGGTATCTATATTCTATATTATAACATTATTATATTACTAAAAATTATAAAGAAAAACCACAGGTTATTTGCACTGGTCGATTCAAATTATTTTTGAGTAGGTATTGAATTAAAAGAAAGAACTTGATATTTCTTGACAGTATGGACTTATTTGATTATTTCTTCAGTGCCAACCCGAATTATTCAGAATAAAAATTTAATCTAAGCACTTTTATTGCTCCAAAAGGAGATGAGTGATCACAGCCCTTTCCAAAAAAAAAAAAAAAAAATACACATAATAATTATTATTAAGTCAATACAACAATACATTTATTATTCCGCTAAAAATAATGTAACTTAAATTATCTAAGTAAAACAAATCTAACATTTTTAAATATAAATTATTATATTATATTAAATTTGTCACTGGCCAAGCGCATTAAAAGCAATCCCTCAATATTGAAAGTACCTACTTATATAGCCTATAGGTATACCAGTTAATTATGGTTATGGCAAAAATGTTCATGGGTCATTTATCCTTTTCACCAGTGAAATCACTTATATTAAAGTTCCACCATTCGTGGTGAAAGAGTGGTCAGATCTCGCAAGGATCCGTTTAACTAAATAATAATATTAAAAAAAAAACAAATGCAGACACGCGTATTGAGGCACCGGGCCACGAGCGGTTTGCATAGATTTATATAATATAAATGTTATATTGCGAGCCTATATCACTGCAGTCGCATTTCGCACATTCTCGTTGCGTAACATTTTTTTTGCGATTTTGACAACAAATACCCTCCGACCGTCGTCGGATCGTCGCAGTTCCGTGATATCAGAATATTGACGAGGTGTTCATCGAGCAATTTCATATAATAATACCTACAACCTACGTCTTATATAGTTTGTAATGTATACGTTTGTAATAATATATATGACAGTGTTTTATACGCTTTATACTTAAATAGTTAATTTTTTTAGAACGGAAAGTATATGTACATTATGTACCCACTTCGAAAGCACAAATCCGCCAAATACCAATAATTTATTTTCACACTTCACAGTGAATACATTTAAAAAATTACACTTACAAAACTTGGCGTTTCGAATACGTCAGGTTTATGTACATCTAAGGAGTTATATATATTATGTATAATATATACATACATATACATAATATAAACGAGTATAATGCGATACTAAAATACAATATATATATATATATGTATGTATGCTGTGCATTATGTACTCTCTCGTTCGTAAGTTTGTGTGTACTGTGTACACATAATGAAAAGTGCAGTTACGATCCGTAGATCCCTTTAGTAGAGGTGTATATAACATATAAATATATACGCCTCGACTTTATATTATCAACTTATTTCGATTTAATGTGTCGTTAAGAGTTTAATTACAAGATGGCGCGTTCTAGAATTAAGGCAGCGGTCACGTTTTATGGGTCCGCAGTGACAACTACGGTCCAATGTAATAAAAACGCCGTTTTTTTCCTTCGAAAATTTCCCCCTCGTAAGAGTCCCACGGCTCTGTGATAACATCTCGTGAATTATGTATGATTACTTTTTCTCTTCTCCAAAAAATCGGACGTATTTACGAACCCTCTTGGTTAGAGGGTCGAATACATATTATATTGTGTATTTGTGTACATAAAACGACGTTAAAGTTTACGACTGAACTCGAAATTCCGACCTGTCACCAGAGTAGTTTAAGATTGATGAAATGAAATAGATATTTATATAAGTATAAGTATAATAGATACCTAATAAACTTAGTATAATATCGAACAGTATACTTCTATTGACTATTATTATACAAGTATGAAGAATTAAATTTTTCACCACGATTTCGATCTGTAAATAAATATTATAAAATATAATTATAAATTAATAATAAAATAGTATAGTATTGTAATCGCTTATACTATGGATAATTCGGATACGTGTAGGTTTTCGCTTAATTCAGATTAAACTATGCGTTCGTAGCGATGATATTTAATTATGTCTTAATAATTTTGTCCACTCGTTGAAAACTATAATATTATATAGTTACATTTAGTTACATTTAAAGTATGCACACTACAACTCACATTGTGTGAAATCAATTACAAATAGTAATTTATTTTTATTTTTAAATCAATTCGTTTATCAAAAATATTGTTTTTATACTAAATATATTCAAGAAGATATTTACTATTATAGGTACTATATTGTTTGTTTGATTTCAATCAATATTATATACACTTCTTTTCAATGATCAATATTCATACTAAAATGTCTATACCTAGTAGGTATAATTTATTTCGTTAATAAATCAATGTTTTTATTTTATTTATGACCGAAAAAGCTTATTATGAAAGAAACTAGAAAGTTTATAATTTTTAACAGTTCCACCAGTGAATGATAAACGCATATATATGTTTATTCTTTATATTTTTTCCTTACATAATATATATAGCAACGATTGTGATAAAAACTTGTTACATATAATAATTAACTTTGCTGGTCTGTGATACGGAAACAACCGAACAAATGAAACAATATAAACAAGATTTTACGTGTTATTAATGTCACTGAATTGTTATTGCAATGCTACAAAAAGGGTAGCGTTGGAAAGATGATGACTTATCACCAAAAGATTTGAATGTTATAATTAAAATACACAGCATCAATAATGAGCTTGCTTGGCGTAATAGGTGTATTAAAATGGGGAGCATTTCATGCAAGTAAATGTATGAATCCAAATCTAAAAATATTTGGTGGTAAAGCTAAACATTTTTCTCCAAGAGCGAGAATACTAAATTGAATGGGATATGAACTACCTTTTGACAGACATGATTGGATATGTAGTAGATCGTTGTGGCAAAGAAGTACGATATTATGTTATTGATTATTACAAAGCAGATAATTCACCTAATAAATATCAAGTGACTATTTTGGATGTAAGGTCAGCTTTAGATTCATTTGAAGCATATTATGGGATCGATCAAAAGTGATTCAAATTTTTTTTAATTAAAATTATAACTTCATAGGTATAACCTTAAAAATTAATCTTTAATATTCCTATTTTAGGCAGCTTATCGAAGTTGATGATTTTAAGCTGAAATGGAAATGAATATTACCAATAAAATTGTTGAAATAAGAAATAATAATACTTAAATAGTGTGAATATAAATTATTCATTTGTAATTTTTTTTTATATATATATAGTGTATGGGTACTGTATAATAGTAGATTCCTTAAGTACCTAAAACTAAACTATTTTAATCCTTAAAAGATTTTAAGATGAACAACAAAGATGTAAGTATATAGTATTTTTAGTACTTCAAATACATAATCATTTAAGGTATTTTGTTATTGTATTACTTTTTTCTCCTTTAATGATGTTGGTGATTTAATTTTTTTAATGAAACATTCACATATTACAGAGTTCATAGTATAATTGTATTATTTTTATGCATATAATTTTGTTTGTATTAATGAGTAGAAAAAAATATACATAAATAGTTGACATTTTATATTTTTTAAAATTTAAATTAAGCTTCTCTCTAATTCATTAGTTCTCATGTTTATTTGTGTTTTTCTAAATACTAAATAAAACAAAATAGGTAATTGAAGTAGAGACATTAATTTATGACATATAATAATACATTTATTTTTTATTGAAGTATTTGTGACAGTTAGTAAAACAAAATAAAGTATTACATTTACATACAAACTTCTATTGGACATAATAATATATTAATATATTAGGTACAATAGGTACAATAGGTACATAGTAAATCCGAAATACAAATAATTATATGTCTATTTATATAGATAATAATTAGTATATAATATTTATCTCCGTAATAAATGTGTATTTTTATCTGTTATTAAAAATGTTGTATTCTTACACTGAGTATAAATGTTGAGGCTTGGGTGTATAAACGTCAAAAATGAATTATGTTAAGAAAAATACATTAAATTCAAAATTTTCATTGAAAAAAAAAATTTTGAAGCTACATCTCTAAGTACACCCTTAGTAGTTTTTTCGGCCTGTGTACCTATCTAATATACTTATATACAATAATTAGGTAGTAGCTTATAGAGTACCTTGTGTATTTAAATAATAATTATTATTATTTTTATATACGAGTACCTATAAAGCAAATAAAAAAAAATATCACATGACTAATTAGTAAAGTATTCGCACTTTTACTAATGCTGATTGTTTTATTTTTATCCTAAGATATACAGAATCTCGTTTGTAAAAGTCTGAATTACAAAAATCATTCGGGGTTTGACAAAACTATTTTTTGTATGCTAGGTCTTTACCGTAACATATAAATGTATATATTATGTAAACATAAAACATACAATTTTTATTGTAAGTAAATATTTTCTATAATTTTCGAGGTGATATTTTATATACGATTTCGTTTACTATAAAATATAAAAAAAAAAGAGAATGATATATACTATATTATATGTGTATTTGTATATGATATATATTAAAAAGCACCCCTCGTATGAGTGTACCAAGACGTATATATAATATGCAGCACACGATGCGTATAAAAATGACTGCTATGGTTGGTCGTAAAATCGGATTGGCATTTCAAAACAATGGGTATTGTAGCCAGCTCAAGACGGTTCAGGAAAACCTAATCCTTTGGAAGGTCGTAAAAACATGAAAATTTCTTCGGATTTATAGCAACACGCTGCGCGGCGCGTCCCACATGTGCTGGGGACATAAAATCCCAAACGTTTTCTGTTATTGAATTCGAAAAAAAATATTTATTTTGATAAAAATAAAGCTGTTGAGCTGCTACCATGCAGGTACTATATAAATTAATAATAATATCCAAGTACAAAGTCTGTAACAATATCTATGCCGATACATATATTTAAATATTTTTATGATATTGTAAGAATAAAATTATACTAAATATTTGTAAGTAAAAAGCCTAGATTTATCATATAGGCTCGCTATTTGTGGATATATGCAAGACATTTATCTTATCATACTATGTAAAATAATGATTGACAACTATTATTTTGTATTGGCCTAAGATTATAGACTATAATAAATTTTTAAAACATATTTAAAAACAAATTAATGAAATAAATACATTTCACGAAATCATTTATGCAGTTGGCATAAAAACATTGATTAATTTATGTAAGTATTATAATTAGTTTAATACAAATATATTATACGTAAATATAGAAGGAAATGATACCTATAGATACGTCATGGAATAATTAAAAAAATATTAGAAATTTAAAACGTTATACAATTCATACGATTTCAGTTTGTAGTTGTACATTATTAATTTTAATTAAAAATGTTTACTTAATTGTGCGTCTATATGAATACCAATAAAATTACATTTTTTTAGGCATACTTATACAATTTAGAAAAATAAGCAATCATTCGATTATTTATTGCCTATTGGTGCTTTTTATTATGGTGGGTACAATAGTACATTAGTAATAATAGGTATATGTTTGTTATACATTTAAAATTATACGATTCTATTATTATGATAATAAAATTACTTAGTATAGTACTTTGTATTATTTAACTCTACAAAATCACCCAATTAAAACAATTTAAAAATTATTGTTATGTACCTTTAAGCTAGTGTATTACGTTCTATGGGCACAGCCTGCATGTAGGTATATAATAATATATATAGCACCCATTGCGTTTGGCGGACATTTTGCTTTCGACAAATATTTCTTAAACCTTCGTGGCTATTTTATGTTTTTTTCCCATTATTATTCCCCCCCCCCCCTGACAGAGTTCTTTATTATTAAAAACCGACGAAGATCGTTTGGGTGATTTATGCGACGGCCGTAGAATAGAAAGAAAAAATGGAGACCGGAGAGGCATGCAGGCTGTTAAAAATTATTCGGGGTGCGCTCGCATTTGTGCAGTGTAAGAACGAAGAGCCCAATGCAAAGTCTTCAGGAAAATGGTTTTAATAGTTATAAGTTATAACACTTATAACTCTTGTGGTGGCGGCAGCGCGAGAGCGGCCCTTACCGAACGCGTCCAGATCGCATAAATCAAAACGGACTTTTATTATTCGGCCGCGCAGTATGTATGGAAATTAAATAAACGATATATTATTATCATAATATACCATTTTAAATAAACCTAGGTATTATATACTATTATGTTTGGTGTATCCGAATGCGAACAATGTGCATTCGTATAGTGTAGGTAGCGATAACTATAATACATAGGTTAGCATTACAATCGGGTGATGCATTACCTATATAGTATTACACTATATTATATTATGCATTATAAAATAATATAACTAATGATTAATAACTATGGTATTATTACTTAGATATACCTTAGTAACTAGTAACTAAATAAAACAATATACTAGGTTGAGGGTGAACTAAATATTTTAACTAAATATTACACGTATGTATGCCAAGATAAAGTTTAATGGTTAAATGGGAAAAAATAAATTATACATTTATAACTATAAAAATTACATTGCAAATTTGAGAATAACAATATAGTTATATAGTCTGTGATGTGTATTGATAAAACATTTTCTCTATGCATAATACAATAATAGATATAAATATATGATATATATATATATATATATATATAATCATATATAATATATATATAGTATAACTATGTAGTATGTATACTTATTATTATATAGGTATTTAGAATTAAAATGATCATTGTTGTGGGGAATAAATTTCTCCTTCATCTACACTTTTAATTTATAAAAAAAACGCATTTCCTTATAGTATTTATGATGATTTCATGCAAATAACAATAAAAAAAAATTATTTATTTTTTAATCAATAAATTTATGGTTGCCGATCGATACTATATTGTTTAATTTAGCCATATTTTAGAGACTATAATTATTAACCTACCCAATGTAGATTTATCGCATATTCGTAAATTTAAAGTAGGTGCCTATATTTAATATTATAATATAATAATAATATATTATATTATATACAGTATAAATTTATGAATTTGCCAATAAATATTCAATTTTTTTCGGTCAGGTAGATAACTGGATTGCGTATTTAATTGAGTCAGGACTTTTTCGAAAATCTGAGAAGTATTTTAATTCACATTTATTTTATAGGAACATTATAAATGTTAAAATCTTTACACTAGCAACACTTATTTTATATACCATGATTGGATAGACTAGTTTTTCCAGCTATTTTGAGAAGATAAATATGGCTCTAAAACAAAGTTGACAGAATAAAAATTAAAAGCTATAAATAATTTAATCACAAATACATATTTATTTATATAAATCTAGTATTAAGAATTTAAGATTTATTGTTATTAAATGATTTAATATAATGTTATTGTATATCCATTACCTACGCATACACTGCATAAATAAATAAAATTTGTTTGTATTATAAAATTGAATTTGATACGGATTTGGTTCTGGGTTTACGAACATAATCGAACAAAAAATATAGTTCAATTCGAGAGATGAGAAAAAAACAGTATTTTGGATTGAATAAGAAAAAAATGTCGGTTAAATCACACAGTTTATAGTGAAAGTGTTTTGGGTTACCTGCTGTGACCGTTTAAAATGGTGTTTAAACACCTAATAAGGAAGGGTTGACGAACAATAAGGAAATGTATATTGAGGTCTTAGGTATGTGAAAGGGTAGACCGAATTTTTATTAGACTTATTTTATGGATTTACGACGTAGAATGTTGTTTTTGGGCAAATAGTGCTTTAAATATTAAGTTTAATATATTTATAAATAAACATAATATACCTAATATATATTTTTATATTTATAGAGAGAACAATTGTAGTTCATAAATTAAAAAAAAAAATCAAGTAGGTACTTAAACATATTTCTATGATTTTTATTATACATATCTGAAACCTTTTAATATGTATTTAATATGACATTATATTATATACCAATACCTTTTTACCTATATTATTTTTTCAGAATAAATTATTTGAGAATATATTATATATAAATATAATCAAATAAATTATAATATTAAATACTCCAAACTTAAACAATACTTTATTTTAAAACAAAATATTATAAACTTTACTATTTCAATTGTATACTAATGTACACAATGAACAATTCATTTAAAATATTACATTGTTTAAAATATTTAAATTTAAAACTATTAAATAATAGGTAATATTATATTATCTATAAATTATGGATGTTAAAAAAATAGGTACCTATGCAATAATTTATATCATCTGAATGTATATTTTTAACAATTTCGTAAATTTATAATATTATTATATTTATAGTATTTAAAATTATTGTATAACTATTAAATATTAATATACCTACTGAAGTAACTACCGTTATATATTTACCAACTTACTCACCCAGGCCTCTTGAGTCTTATCAAGTCTCTCATATACATTTACTCATTGTACGTATTCTATTTATTTATTTTGCAGTAGGTATAGATTGTAAACAATCATTTCTTAAATTAATAAAAAATTGTAATATATATTATACCTACTTACACGTAATAATTTGATATACAATACAAATAATATAAATTAATAAATTAATAATTTTTTTAATAATATTATTGTTAAGAATTTAAAAAAAATACAAACTGAGCGTTGTATTAGGGTACTTATATTTGGTGTTTTTTATTTTGCACGTCAAATTCGTTATATTTCGATAACCTAAATATATATTTTTTTAAATAACCCAAAAAAAATTAAATTAAAAAAAAAATCATTAAAACTAATGACTTTAAAAATATCAAAAAATAGTATAAAAATATCTGTTACAGAATATTTTTTCTTCAATTAACATCGGAAAAAATGTTTTTATGACTATAGATAATTTATCATAAGATGTCAATATTATATACAAACTGGTGCCAATAGAAAACGAATATGTACCTACCTACCGTTTATACGGTGGTTTTGTTAACATAATATACACAAATACTATAAAATATTTTTTATGATTGCATTATTTGATTGAATGATTGTATTAAATCTATATGGCATGTTATAATACTTTTTTTTTTAAATATTTATTCCTAAAAAATAATGCGTACAAATAATGCGTTTTACAAATTAAAAGGCTAATTAAAAATGAGAAAAACCTCAATAATATTATATGAAAAAAATGCAGATAATATAATAAAATAAAAAAAAAATTACCATTACCATTATTTCTAAAAATAAAGAATATATGCAGATTACAATGTATGTTATGTAGGTAAATATATCTTTGTATTAATAATACTAATCGCGAAAATTCGCTATCTGCGATAACGTTATTACTATATATGGCTATCTGTTCGACAATACGGTTTTCAATAGCTAGTCTCTCTTTGACATCGTTGTCGAATGCTGTACTGTCTACTATCCATTAATATTATTAAAATAAAATATTTGAATGCATTTAAAATAAATTCCAGTCCACTTTTTTTAGTTAGGTACTCAGCAGTGTATAACAACTATTGAATATTGTATGAAAAATTAAATTTCTATAAACATGATCATTGAATAAAAAAAGTGCATGCGTTGTTTTGATTGTAGCTCACCATTGAATACCTAAGTAATTGTAATAGTTGTCTTAAATTTGAATTCAAAGATTAATAATTGTAGATACGTTTAACTGTGGAAAATGATTCTGAGAGCAAATAATTTTTTAGCTTCTATTTCTAAGATATTTTGAAATTTATTTATAGTATTTACAAAAAACATTGCATATAGTAGGTATACTATTACTATATTGTCTATTACTAATTATTATAATATTATAATATCATATTCGCATATAGATATAAAATACATATAGACACCTGATTTATTATTAGTTATTATATTACTTATATGAGTCAATAAAGTGACTATAAATCCGTAAAATAATGTAAAAGAATCTGGGCTGTAAATAGCTTAAAATTAATCCAAATATTTAAAAATTTCATTGCGTATAGAAAATAGTTTACATAGGTATAGGTACCTACTTAATTATATATATTTTATACCTAATTAATGTTAAAAATCTTAGCTTTATAAGAATAATATTTTTTGAATCACAACAAAACAACTACAATTTTAGGAAGAATGAATGTTATTTTTATAGAAATATATACAATTCCATCAAAATTTGGAGTTAAATTTAATGATACTTATTTTAAGTTAGCTTTAAAAATTTCAAATTGTTAGGTGGGTACTTCTTTCTGAATTAGAGAACAAATCGTTGATTTTTCCAAAATTTGATGAGTAAATACATTTGTATTAAATTCAGTCATCCAAGCTTTTATTTTTAAATAACAGGAACACATAAGGTTAGTCGTAAACATAACCTCATTTGTATCGGGGCACCTTAGTTGCGTCCCCTTAAAAAGGTTGACAAGAATTGCGTCCCACTATATTGGTTAGGTGGTAGAATTTTTATTTCATTTTTAGTTGTTCTTCGAAGTATATTTTATATACTTATTTAATTAATAAATTTTATATAAGTAGAAATTCAAATCTAAAAGTTTCAAGTTCAATTGGGATTTTTCAATTTTGTTGAATTTATTTATTTATAATACAACTATTTTAGCTTAAGTTGACACTCAACAGTCGTTTAGATAAGTTATTATTATAATATCTCCAGCCATAAAATCCAATTAGTAGTATATTATATAGTAATAATGATATCTAATCAAAATAAAGATAATATAAAGTCAGAAGGTATTCAATATCATACAAAATAATTAGTGAAATGTGACTGTTTGACTGAATATATAGAACCATTTCCGCTGTTGTAAAAAATTACGTATTAAAATTTGGTGAGAATGTGTTTTCACGTGCTTATGTTTTAAAATAAATCCCCTAAACTCTAGACAAAAACAACTTTTCTATCCACCAAACATTTCATCCAAATATATGTCATTCTCTCCTTCTAATACTCTAATGGCTATAGGAAACTCCATACATAATATAGATTTATTTCACTGTTCACTTAATGATCTCTCTTCATATATTTATTAATTTTCAACTCTTGTGTTTTTTTTCTATTTATATTATATTATACATTAATTTATTCAGTTTACATATAACTTGATTTATATTTATGTATATTTTTTTTCTCCCTAAAATAGCTACTAATGTAACTCTCTTATATATTTATGAATAAATTTTTATTATATTTGATAAACAATATTTTGGTTGACTTATGATTATATTTTTAATTGTTATTTATTTTTGTTAGTTATTTAAGAACCCCTGATTCAAATACACGAATTGCGTCCTGTATTTTTTGGGACGCAATTCGTGTATACCTTTTTTACCGGACGCAACTCGGTTGATCCCATTTGTATTATCGTCAGTACCTATTCTATATTTATATACCTTCCTAATCATTTCTGAATTATACGTTTGATGTTTTTAGTACATACATATGTATATACTATATACATATATATTATTTAAGTTTTTAACTACCTACTGCAGGTAGATCATATCAATAGTTTTGGCTATATTATTATAATGACATTATATGCGGAATTCTTTAAATGTTAAAAAAAAAAATAATAATAAAAACTCAAAGATCATTTTCATCGATGATCACAAAACTGATAAATATATCCTTTCCAAAAGTGTACACATAATAATAATAATTTAATATTATATCTACACAGGTACAGATAATAAGTGCATTAAATACGTTTTTATCACCCATATATACCACGTATATACTATATATACCTATTATACGAGATATATTGCTGCACACTGTAGGTACACATGCTTTAGCCACGGTTTGCATTTTATATTGTTGTAGTTGTTTTTTTTTTTTTTGGATACGACGGCGAGGTGAACCAAGGATTTTATATTTTTATACCTAGTTATTATATCCATTGGACGTTTTCACAATAAATTATACCTGACAAGTTTTTTTTTAAGAAAAAAAAATTATCCAAAAGCAATATATATTTTTTCTTTTCTCGGATCTCCAAAAGCGCGTTTCACTCCGACAACCCACCCGCATGTTATATGTATACATATTATTATACAGAGGATACACTGCAGAGGACGAGACCTCCCGCGCGGCCATAAAATTCAGTCGACGGCGCGTGGTTATTGGATCGTTTGTCCGGGGGTGTCCAATGGCGGGGGGTGAGGGGTCAGTCTGTGGGATACGCCCGCAACATGAGAGCGCGTCGGGAAAATTCACAGATTTATCGCGGACCGACCCTGCGTGG
Source organism: Aphis craccivora (assembly GCA_009835225.1). Classification (NCBI taxonomy): domain Eukaryota; kingdom Metazoa; phylum Arthropoda; class Insecta; order Hemiptera; family Aphididae; genus Aphis; species Aphis craccivora. Next base: position 41,910 of record VUJU01001087.1, read on the forward strand.
ATATACTGTTGTATGGGTTAGGTGTTGCGCATGGCGAAGATCATATTCATTCGTATAGTACTCGATTCGCGGTAAAGTTCGTCGCATCTACAAAACCGATTTCGATTTTCAACCGACTATATTTCTGTCGACGCGACGTCTGCAGCACAACTGATCGCAGCAGCGCCAGTTTTCATCTCACATTATATACTCGTATATTATAGGTAAGTAATTATGTTAATATTACAGTTTTGATTTTTTTTTTTAACACAATTTTTTTAATTGGTTTTTAATTTTCCATTTTACGGCCGTAAACACAATCTATACGACTTTTGTACACTCGTGTATTGTGCTATAAATTATGCATTATGTTATATTTATTATTTAATTGTTATGTATAACTTAACAGTTAAGTTTAATCGAAAAACATTAAATATAGTAATGACATAATTATTATATTATATTGTATGGTAATAATACCGATTGAAGGGGTTTTTTTTCTTTAATATAACCACTCGCGCGTGACTTATTACGTGTACACAGAATTTTAATGTGAGTTTAATTGTTTTATTATGTTTAGGTACGTACTTAATACATGCAACACATTTTTATGGGGGATCATATAAAATTATTACGTCGAGTAGTAAGTACGAAAAATAAACAACCCATTTTATATTCATACCAACATATGTGATGAACTTGATAAATAAAACGATTTTTAAATGCCTAATTGTATACAAACATAATTTATGACAAAAATCATACATCTATATATAATATAATGTTCTATATGCGCATTTAGCTTATTAAGTACTATTTTCTTGTCAGCAGTAACTATTATTTTTTTTTTTTTCATCTATTTTTGGTATTCAACCTAATATACTGTGTAGATTTGTTTAAAAACGTTATTTTAAATTATATAGTTGTATAATATTGTACCTATACCTATACATACTCTTGATATAAGGCTGTAGATTATTGTGTAGTATTATTTTTCTTTAAAACTTTCACAAATTCATGCAGAATAATCAAATAAATACTAAATAGATATATTAAATTGAAACATAGCACGTATATTGAAATTCATAATAATGCTGTTTCGAGTTTAATTTTATTATATTATTAATAAGTATATTTTCTTTAAGGATAATAATTTTACAATAATTAAGTATAAATTATGCAGATAGATAATTTTTAAATATTTATTAAAGTATAAAAATTATTTAAAATAAATATGATTTTGTTTTATGCTATAATTAAACAAAACGTGAATACGATTTTATTATGTATTTTATTGTATATATTTTTTGGTATGGGACATTTTAAAAAAAAATTTAAATCTCTTAAATTGTTTTTTTTTTTATAAACTAAAAATTATTGAAATAAAATAATCTTCTATTTAAATTTAGGAATGTTAAGTAAAAAAATATATATATTTAAGTTATAAAATGTTAGAACAGAATAATATAGACAGAATTATATAAATAATATTGATTTTATAAATATTTTTTATTTTTATTTATATAAGTTTGTGATTTATTTATCTTCCATCATTACTATTAAAATGTAGATGTTTCCGAAAAAATTCACTCAGAAATTTGTTGTGACTACGTTTGAATGAATAATCTGCATCCAGCGATATAGGCTAATACGCTATTGGGTTTTAGGCGTTTTAGCTGAACGAAAAGAAAAATCCTATACATTTTATATTTTACTTTCAACAGATCTAAGTTGAATATTTAGTTTTACATAGTATGACTATTTTATATATTATTTATTTGTTGGTTCTTCTGTTTAAAATAAGACTTAGGGCCCCGTTTTACAATCATAGTTTAAACCTCGGTTACCTACGCTTAACCTACTGATTTTACCGGCCGAAATCGGTGGTTTAACCTTAGTTTAACGATTTTAATACTGACACTTAGGTAGTTTATCATACTTTTGCCTCATAATCAGTGAAAGTTAGGGTCAACTTAGGGCCTATTGATGGAAATATGTAGATATCAGATACCTACATTAGCTCGCATCAACCTCTCTTATTATGATATAATAGTTGAGTCCTAACGGGGGAGAATATTCACCTGCAAAAATATTGGAGTGTATATTATTTCACAACAATGTAATATTACCGCTACCCTGTATATATTATATAATATAATAGTCTTATTTTCACATTTTTCGCATTGACATCAGCGTTTTTATATTATTATGTGACGAAAATTACTATTTTGTATATTCACTTGAAATGGTCTCCACAAAATATGAATAAATATTAACGATGATTCGGTGTTTAATTCATAGTATTCAATTCATTCATTTCACATTTTTAATTAGACGAACGCATAAAATAACTATTTAATAAATAAAATTTGACATTTTTGTGAAATAGTGGATATTTAATTTTTTTCTAAAATGTATATACTTATATACACATTATATATTAATGGTTATATTTGTATATAATTTAAATTTACTTAATATATTAAATAACTAATATTATATTAGAGAGCTTTGCCCGTTATTGCCTTTTTGGCCAATCTCCTGGATAGTAAAGACAAATATAAGGCCAAAGTTATGCTAAATTAAAAAGCTCTAGTTCTAGTGTGTCTACTATAATATTACATTGGTATGCACATGTGTATACTTGCGTGTAAAATGTACCTATATGAAATTGAATTTTTGTAACGTGCATGTGAATTGTTGTTTTCCGTTTTAGATAAACAGCTAGATTCAAAGAAGATACCGTCACCGTGAGCGTGCGGATGAAGAAAAAACTTAGCTGTGGAGTGGACTTTCAAATTCAATCGAGTTTTTTTTGACAGGTAATACAATCACTATAAATATTTAAGTATTATATATACACTCGGAACGAGATTCGAGTGTAACAGGGATATAGCAGGGATGGCCAAACAGTCGATCGCAGAAGATCTCTAAATCGATTGTCTTTTGTTAGAATGTATAAAAATATATTTAATAGTCAACTCTTAAAAAAATCCCTGAGTCCGCAGTTTAAAATAATCAATAGTTACAACATTGTAAGCACTTTTCTTTTTTATCGATCTTCGAAGAAAAATGAATTTCTCAGTAAACCTTTAAAAAAAAAAAGTTTGGCCACCTCTAGACTATAGACTATAAAATATAAGAACTAAGAATTTGCATAATATATATAATTTATATATTATATAAGATCAATGTCACTGTAATGTGTTAATGTATATTATTCTATATGCAATATATTTGATGGTAAATCTTTGTATTAGTCTTACCACACAAATTTAATATCAAAAAGTAGGCATATAAAATATAGTCATATGCGTTATGTATAATATATGTTTTTAAAACACCAATTGGTTTATTTAATAATTGAATTCAAGTTCAGGAATTTCAATAGATAAAAATAACCATTTTCTCCATTTATAATATAATAAAATAATATAATGATGATTTTGAAAAATTTTAATTTTAAACGGTTGTAAAAAATATTTTACAAGTTCGACTTTATTAAAAACGATTATTAAAACATAAATACGCTGGTAAAACGGGGTTAATTTGAACTTATTTATCTCAAAATTATCGATGCGACATAACGTTAGGTACCTCTAACTTTTTCCCTGATCCCGATAATTTTTTTTTTAAATAATGTAAAAAAATCTTGTTTAGCTTGAATATTTTTGTGAATAACTCGAAGTTTCAAGTTTTTTGTTTATTAATTTTTAAAATTATACATACTAACTCATATATAAATAGTAAATACATATACATATTATAATAAATATAATATGGTAATTAGTATAATATACTATAATATATTATTTTGAATAAAATACATAATTAATTTAAAATTTTATTTTTGGAATACCTACATACTCGTATTGTTAGATAACTCAAATATTTTTTTTTTACCTGTCCGGTTATTTTTTTTTTTACCTAACCTAACTAATATTTAGTTAACCAAGTTCTACTGTATACATTATTGTATTATAGCTGGGAGTAACCGAATTGGTTCCCTTTTGAAAAAGGTATTTTATTAAGTTGAGCCTAATTTATATTTATATTTTAGCTATAATATTTATAGATATATTTTTACTATTTAAAATAAATTATGTCGATATACCTAACCTATACAAAGTTGAGTATTTTTATACTTACATAACCTTTAAAAATATACATTATTTAATTTTAATTGTAAGTATTGGTATACAATTGTGCATTATATTTGTTAATGATAAAATTGAAACAACTTTACCTGTATAAAAAATGTATTTTTTAATAATATAATAATCTAATTTGTAACTAGTGTATTTTGTATAAACGTATAGTACGAATGACATTGTCTTTACAAAATAACAAAGTAGGTATACACAGCGATATAGGCGGTATAGGTATACCGTAGTATGAATATTTACGATAATGATCGTTAAAACGGTTTGTGAGTCGTGCGCGAGTGATTTTATAGTAGTCTTGTGGGCGTGAAAAGGATAGTTACAGGATCCAATATAATATTTTATAGAGCATATATATTATATATAATACATAAATCTCATTTATATTAAATACCTATGTGTTTATATATATATTATATATATTGTATAATGTATATATATGTGTATGTAATTATATATGTCTCCATCCGCACTGACGCATTTTACACGCTTTATCACGGGTAAGGACTTTTTGGTTTTATTATGCTAATTATTTTTAAAACTTATGGTGGTGGTATGCTATAGATATGTAATAACGTAATTTGTAACTACCTAGTACCTACCTACATAATCTTGATATATAAATGTATGTATTATGTTTTCTCGATGACCTGTTGTGCAATACAAATGTTTAATAACGTCGTAAACAGGTTAAACGTTTCACATTAAAATTAAAATACCTAATTACAAAGGTATGCTTACTTAAGTCTTAAGGTTGTTCGGATTACATAAACAAAAATAATTTGAACTAACTTGGTGGTCATCTTATACTCTTATTTATGGTTATACTATTGTTAATATATATACGAATAAAGATACGGTACAATACAATTAAATTAAAATTATGTGTTATTATCTCTGTCTTAGACACGCGTAACATAGTTAAAAAGTGTTTTGCGCTGGACAACATTACTCCCTCGATATTTATATCAAAATTACAAACATTTTTAATCGCATTGAGAAGAACTTTACCTTTGATGTAACGTTTTTATTTTTCTGATAGTAGTAATTAATAATTTTTAATAACTAAATAAAAAATTTATAGGTTTGAGAACTTAAGGTTTTTTTTCAGTTAATTATATATATATATATATATAACGTTATAGTCCATGTGTACCCATGGAACCACAGTATAGAATTAGAAATGACTGGTTTTTAACGAGACTTTTGGAACCTTTAAATATATTTACCTTTACATCTCGTCGTCTTGGTTACCATACGTGGTAATGGCCGCTTTTATAGTTACTGTCATTATACTGCACATTTATAGGGGGAGAGAGATTTATGTTAATCATCAATATGCGTTCTAGAGAGGGGTGTTTTTTAACTGTTCACGAAATCTACTGATTTTTCATTTTTTAATAAATATGGTGGTTGTAATAACAACGTTAACTTATAATTAAGCAAATAAAGTTTCACCACAGAAAATGTGTTACTATAATACAAACACCATTATAAAGGGATATTAGTCATATATTATATCCAGTAGACTATGTTCTTAATTGTATTAAGATGTTAGATGATATAAAGGTATTATATATTGTTTGTATAATATTTATGAAGTATAAATATTAAATATGTATATTATTTATAAACATAGCCGTATTTAGAAATTTTGCATCCCTGCAGGATACAAAATTCACCTCACCCATTTTTCGATATCATTAGCTGGTAGCCGCAATTTTTTTCCCTGGAGGCTACAAAATATATTCGTTTTAGATTCTAAGGGAAGCTACAAATGTATTGATTTGTGTTTGTTTTTGTTATTTTTTTTGTATAATAACAATAATAGTCAAAAAATTGATATTAAATTTTAAGAGTGATTTTGGATAGCAAATTGGATCTAGCTTGTACATTAGATAAAAAAATAAAATTGATAATAAATTTGAATTTTTATGTTGCTCGTTTCTTAATTAAAAATGTACAGGTAGTCATAATATTTTTTTTATAAACTTTAAATTAAAATTTTGAAAAAGTTCTACAATTTATTATAATCTCGAAAATTACAATGATTTCGTATATAGAAATTCATAAAAAAATGTATACTTAAGATCTAAAAATCTCTGGCGAGTGCGTGCGCACTGGGCCGGGAATAGGATCGATAAACGGGACTGATATCATATTTATCTATATATTATATTGATTAGTATTAGGTGAAGAAGTGCAGAAGACAATTTCTGTTGTTAATTACTTGCGCCATATATATTCGTTTGCGTTTGTATTGTGTTTAAATGTTTTTAATGTTATTCACCAATAAATGATGACAGTAGAGGAGTAGTATTGTGCAAACAGATCCTCTTCTACTGCTGTCGGTTCTAACCGGGAAAAAAAAAGATTTAAAAATCTAATACAAGTTTTTTTTATACGTTTCGTAACCTTTATTAAAAAAATATGTGTACTAATCCAAAATACTTGTACAATAACTTTTTCCTTTCAAACAATTTTTTGTTTTTATATGGTTATTGAACATCACGAATTACTGTGAATACTTGAGATTTTTACCAAATGTTTATTTTTTTATTTTATTTTTACATAAAAAATATTTTGACACTTTTTAAGCTATTTATAGTCTTATAGAGATGATTCATTTTTGAATTTTAAAAAAATTTTCTTTTTATATCGATAAAAAAAAATACTTGATGAGTCGAAGTTTTTAAATAAGTATTTAATTCCACCTAAATTTTCTTTTATCTGTATACAATTATGAAAAATACATTTCCTATTATGGGAATTTGAACTTCAAATATTTAAAAAAATTGATAAAATCTCTAAAAATTACAAACTATTTTGTAGTAATAATAACTCATAAACAAATTCTTTTATCACTTGATCTTAATTGAACGTTTGATAAAACGAAAAATCCGAAGTCTTCCAAATACGGAGCTGTATTGTAAACATAGCCAGAACTCTGTGAACTTAAACCACAATATTATCATTCAGTCATTCGAAATACTATTCATATCGTTCGTATTGTCGTTTGAGACCCTCGCTCGCCGAACGACGACTCGGCGGACGGACACAAGGCCGTAACTGGAAAATAATTTCGAGGAGGGGGGATTTAGCTAAAATAATTTTGTTCTAATTTCATTATAATATTTTATAGGTAATTTAATATAGTATAAAATTCATTTCAAAATTTAGGAGGGGGTTTGAACATCCAAAATTCCCCCCCCCCCGAGGTACGGCCTTGGACGGACATGATCGCTACCAGCCGGTTGCGATGATGGTTGACCGCCGTCGCCAGGGCAACGGTTGTCGGCCATGTACCGTCGTCGTTGGCCTGACATCAGCGTCGCAATGACGCGAGTTCCTCTCAGCCATACCCGCTGCGCTCTCTGCCGGTGTAACGCGAACGCTCCGAGTGGCGACCAGCTCCGACGATAGATCGCACTGTCGTCGCGTATTCGCGTTCGTTCGGTTTAGATTAACGAATTTACCGACGGTGGTTTCCGTTATTGACCAAAAAATGTTTCATTGAAGACCCTATATGCAATAGTTTGAATTTTAAAAACTCTATACCACACGAATATGTACTAGTGTACAACGTGAATGTATATTTTACAATTCATTACTACAGTGATATTTTGCAGGATTCGACGGTGTATTATATTATTATTAATTATGGGGGTCTACGGGATTATACCTCGGTTTAGTGTTGGTACCTTACAAAAAACTATTGGTTGTATTATATTTCGATCTAAGTATATTATGTATGATAACAATTATAGATAATTATAATGTTATTTTGAAATAGGTATCTAATTATTTATAAAGTCATTTATTTTACTTTTAGTATTATAATGTGTTGATATAATTTTTTCCGACAATATTACATTTCTTTTATTATTAATATTTAATTACCTATTATAACAATATACAGGATTTAATAATATATATATACATAATCAACTTAGATATAACTTAAGGGTATCAAAAGCGGTGATTTTATGTTTTCGTCAAGCATACACTCGACATTATAGACGTATAGGTATTATTTCCAACGTACCGATTGATACAATGAAGCGACGAGAATTCTGAAACAGATTTGAATTTGTCGTCAAGTCTACTTGAGATTGACCTTCCCACATTTTGATATTATTCTCCATAATCCCAAAAAGTTATATAAAAAAAGAGTACTTAATTAAAAAATTAATATGTTTCAATTGTTGGAGAAGTTAGAACCAAAAAAATCAAAAATATTGGAAAGTCAATATCAAATTAACGAAAAATTAAAATATGTTTTCCGAATTCTTATCGCTTCGTTATATCAATCGGTACGTTGGAAATAGTACACGTCTATAATCCTATGTTGCACGTGTGTTAGATAAAATAAATCACTGCTTCCAATCCCCATAAGAATTAAGATTTAATAACTTCTTCCTGTATATAAATGATACCGTAAAACAGTAAAAATAGATTCATAGCATCTATAAATGGATAATATTTTAAAATAAATCAAAAACGTTATTGCGTTTAGCAAAATCCATTAGGTATAATATGAAATTCATAGAAGTTTAAGTCTCACGAATAACATTTTTTAATTATAACAAAATAATTAACAAACCGTTATTTATCGTTTAAATAAATAATTTTATAAATAATTTTATCCAAATTGGAATTTGAAAAATCTATAAAAAATAACAATATTTGTCTTTATATATATTTTTGATTTGATGGTTCTAATATGTAGTTAGAATTATTGATGAGGAATCTTGTATTAAATTTTCTAAATATAAATACAAAAAGAAAAGTTTTTATGAACCTTTAAACACATATAAAAAAAATTTTGTGATTATGTAATGTTTTTATAATATCTAAGATTCATGATCTTGTATATTACATTTTCAAACATTTATACTCAGAAAATAATTTTTAATCCATATTTATAAAAAATAAAATAAAAAATTACAAATGATCATATCTATAGATAACTCATAAATAGAGTTAAGAAATTTTGAAAATTTCAAGTATTTATGGATATTCGTTTTCAAATTAGGGGAAAGGTGTACAAAGTGGCCATATAGCGGGTAAAGTGGTCATGTCTTATTATTCTGTCGTAAATAAATAAACAGGTGGTTTCATCACGTGAATTATTTAATTATTATCATATTTATCAACTGATATACCACTTTATTGATAGGAACATTGACTGTTTTCGTAAAAACTAAAAATTTGATTTTTTGATGCTGTTGATGTAAGGTAGTGTTCTGAATAAATAATTATATTTTATATGAACATAGTAATTAATATACCCAAATTATTTTTTTTTTAAATCTACATAAGTTTATATATTATAGAATTATCTTAAGTTTAATTAGTTTATAGAATTAATATTATTTTTAAATAGTAAATTAAACATTATTAAAAAGGCAAAGTGGTTACCACGGTAATTTATGTATTTAATAATATTTATTTATTTGTTTTCAAAAGCTTATTAAGTTAATATGTTTATTTTATAAAATAGCTTTGTTACCAGCTAAAAATTACCAAGTTTGATTAATTTGTTATTCATTTATAAAAATATTAATAAGAGACCCAAAGCTTGAAATTAAGTTACTTATTTATCAAAGAAAAGTTTTTGTAAGAGTATAATATCTAGTATACCTAATAGTTATATTTATGATAATATTATGAAATAATGAATAATAATAGAAATTTAAAACCAGTAGTCAAAGTGGATATTGGCTGACCACTTTGAACATCTAGGTGGGCAAAGTGAACAATTTTGTACTTAAAAAAAAAATTAAAATAGTTTTTTATTTATTTGTTTAAAATTGTTTCTGATTGCAAATAATGATTCCTGACAAATTTAACTAAACAATCATGAAGGTTTCATAAAAAAAAATTAAATCCTAATGTGTGACACAGTGTTGAATCTTAAGGTGGCCACTTTGGACAAAAAAAAAAAACAACAAAATCCATATTGTTAAAAATTGGATTTACGAACAAATACCCATTTTCCTTAATTTTTTGTTTGTTTTTCCCAATTATACAAAATAAGTATAGAGAATTTTTAAGTTTGACTCTCTAAAGTATAATCTAAATTTAATTTTTTACCCGAAACCAAAACCACTAACACTTTTTTTAATTCAAAACATTTTATTTTTATTGATAACTTATTGTGTACTCATGCACAAAAAAAATACATCGTTATAAAATCAATTCATTTATTGCTTCGTTCAAAAGCTGAAAATAGTAACTATATTGTATAAATATTTCTCACAGAAAAATAACTTATTGAGAATTTGTAATATATTTTTATAATCTATTATATTTGCAAATTTTAATTATAACCCGTCATTTTGTTCAGCTGTCAAGTGCCTAATTGTGATAATATACATACCTACTTATTAATTTTTCCTTATTATATTTTGTAGTAAATGTTACGTGTAACCTGTTGGTATACCTACCACATTTTTTATATTTTACTCATGGTTATAAAAATGTATAACTTTATAATTTAATAGTAAAATAATATTGCGAAATATGAATAGGTATACCTAATTAATGTACTAATAAACTATTTGTTATATAAAAAAAGAAAAAATATGTTCTTATGCCGTATAAAAATAGATTGGGAAGAATCAAAAAAATATGTTTTGTTTTTTGACTTAATATTTTATTATAAAAACAATTACGAATAGTTTTAAATTTTGTGGCAATTTAATTACTAGTTACTAACACATTATTTTTTGAATTTAATACTAATAAATTATCGTAATTTAATATTACTTGTGAAACTTTTATATTATTTTTAGTCCTATTCGATTTAAAACCTATATATATTTAATGCATCATATAAATATATGAATAAAATGCATTTATTTATTATTTGCATACACTCGGTTGTACATTTATCACAGCATTTATTTATATTGATATTGACATTGGTCGCAAGAACATTACTTTATGATCGCGATAATTAATTCGTATTCGGCAGGTCGCGTGAACTTGCTACTCACGAAATGCGTACCTAAAATGTATATTTACTAGTCAACCGTAAATGTGTAGAATATTAATTATTTAATTAGTTTTAAAACTACTTAGGTACTTTTCATTTATCATAAAACTTAGTTTATTAATAATATATATTACATCGTGTTTAATACGAGGAGTAATGTATAGGCAATTTCCATACACTTATGTAAATTAAAATTTTCATTTATAATACTAATATTAACGACGGGTAAAATCATCAAAATGTCAATAATGGTGTAATGTCAGGATCTTGATAAATAATGTAATCTGAAATAAGTACCTTATGACTGAAACTAATGATCTTCGGTTGTTTATTAAGTCTAAACTCAGGCGAAAAAACTAATTCTATTTATAAATGTATCAAGTTAATTAAAATAAATAGAGGTATGAAATTGTTGAATTGCATATGTTCATTTTTTTTTTTTACTCGCTTATATTTGTTGTGCAACTAGAGAACTTATTTTTCGATGTTTTTACTATACGGTTTATCGAGATAGATTGTAGACGCTTTGAGCGTATTATGTGTGTTGGGAATAAGAGAGAGGTCAGGACTAAGGGCTCCTCCATTTGAATAGCACAAAGTCCGCCATAAAATTTCGAACGCACATACAATTTATTTTTTCTGTATTGTAAAAATTGTTTTTTATAATATGGTACTGCTCCCGCCCACCATCTCCCGATCGTATAGAACAATATATTATTATAAATATATATAATATGGTCCTCCACGCCTGTATAATATACGTTATATTTTATTATACGCATTGCTATACACGGTAATACTGTATAATACATATTATATTATGATAATATAATATATGATTTACCTATAAGCGCGTGGAATATATTTTTCTTGCCATCGTGTACCTATGTATACAATAATTTATACGATATACCTGAACATAAATTTCAACAAGTCTTTGCGTATAGGTACCTATTGTGTATATTATTTAGCCCGGTACGCACAATCGACAGGCCGATATCTAATCGTAAAAATAAATTTAAAAAACAACACATACGAAAAATATAGTTAATTAACTATAAAATGATGTCGAGAAAATATATAAAATATATAATATAATATGTATAATGTATATAATATGAACGCGCGTGTACGCGGCCGGGTCCGTCCGAGATGATATACGACTCCGGGGCCGGGGAAAGCGACGGAATGACTTTTTTCATTTTTTATTACCCTCCGCGTTCCACCGACCAATCCACCCCGTTATACCTATACGCATACTCACCACACACGCAAGACATTTGTCGGCTCCCCCTAACTATATGTATATATATTATGTTCCCAACCAGCTCTCATCTTACATTTCTCAATCGCTGTAAATTTTTCCACGTTATCCTCTTATTGTAAACGCATATAATATATTATATGCGTGTATACGAGTGCACGCATGGCGCGGGTAAGAATAACATATATAATACGCGTACAGGTACGGTGCGCAGACGTTGTCGGCTTGCCTGAAATAAATTACACCGGCCGAGACGTACACTCGAGATTGGAATCGTACGTATATAATATAATACCACTATGCCTATATTTTTATATACATATATATAATACTTATATACGCCATACTCGTGTGTGTTTGAAAGGATTTGATTTTACGCCAGAAACTAGTTTTCCGTATATTATTATTATTATTGTTGTTGTTGTTGTTATATTATTATTACTATATACACCTCGCCAGACGTGTGTCCGTGTATTATTATCATTAGGAGGTATCTATCTATACATATATATTGTGTATATATTTTTTTACGTATTATATATATATTATTATCGCCGCGTGTATCCATTTATATATTAAAAAACCGGTTGGTATATACCTAAGTGTTTTGTGCAGTGTGCTCGCGCTCGGACGACATTTTTCTTCTGCCAATCGCCTGAACACATTATACGATTACGATATATTATATTATTACATCTTCGTGGTGTGAAATGAGCATCGTGAAACCTGACCACTAAAAAAAAAAAACCTCTTTACCACATTCGAATCATTTGGTGTTTTTTCTCCTTCTTTTTTTTTTTTTTACGTATGTCTTCATTTTTAATTTACATAATCGTGAAACGCGATGGCTGTTAAAAACCGAAATCCAATTTAACAAATACCTAAAACATTGAAGTATAATAAAACTGTATTCCTACAGTTCTGATTAATTACTATATTCTAATTTTTATTTTCCGTTCTTTTTACCTATATGTATGCAAGGTGATTGAGAATTGAGATGTTATGACATCATCTACCTACAATATATAGTTTTCATCTATTTTGATAGCTGTTAAACTGTACGCGATATTCGATAAATTGATCGAGCAGAAAACAATTTTTCACGTATATAGGGTCGTCTGCAGCAAATAATATTATACTTTGCACAAAAGAAACCAGCTTGGTCATATTATGTACTTATCTAACATTCATAACATAATACCTATTTATTTATTTAATATAAAAGTGTATAACGTGTACGCTCGGATCACGAATTGATTATCCACTGGTGACTCAAGTTTAACCATTTACTTAGTAGGTATTTATATTATATAATAACAATATCAATGAATAACGTCAAAAAAACTAGTTATGATAAGTGAATTTGATCGTGCTCATTCTTAAGCATACGATTTATAAACTTATAGTGTCTATACACCTGATAATTAATAATATAAATATTTATGTAGTATAATGTGAGGTAATATTGTGTGCGTAAATACTGCTACTGCCTGCAGCAATTAAATATAAATGGCGGTCGAGACCACACGACATACCGCCACTAAGCTCTGCACAATCTGGATAATTACGTTATTTTTTTTTTTTTCATTTTATGAGCTTCAGACTAGTGCGTGAGAACCATTATCTGCACCGCCTGTAATCAGATTTTATAAAAATTAAATGCATTCCCAAAGTGGTACCTATCGGTCATTACTACAATAATATTATAATAAATGTAATACATTTATTTTTTACTTATAATAATAAAATATAATAATTTAGTTACCATCTTAGCCATTGCACAAACACAAAGTGGTGTGTAAAAATGCAGTATGCATGATAACTGTTAATCCATAGGTACATATACTTATTAATCCATACTTATAGGTACATTTTTTTTAAAGTAATATTTTTAACAATATTCTTCTTTTTAATATAACTTTATGATAATTTGTATAAAGGTGGATATATGGTTAAAAATGCGTAAGTAGGTATAAAAAAAAATTGATATCGTTAATATTGTAAAAATAAACATATTTTTTTTATTTTTAAATTGGAAATTTGTCATTCACAAATTAAAAATAATAATCTTACGATTAGAGTAAGATATTCTGATTAAAATAAGTGTACCTACCTATAGCTAATTTTAAATTTATGTTTATAACTAATAAATAAATTACAATAAGAATAAAATTGATTTTGTCTAAAATAAAATTATTTAATCCGAAACACTTATTGTAATTTAAATAGTAATTGATAAATATATAATATATCTTTAATATTATATTATGAATTTTAATAATTTTTAAAAACAAAATAATGTCATTCTCAGGATACGCTTGTAAATGTTTATAAGTTAAGAAACTTGTGTAGGTATAGGTATGTAAAATATATACAATATAGTATCTACATATAATAGGATTTAATGATCCGGTGTCGGTAGACCGATAAAATTGTACGCATACGTAACGCGTTGTAGAGTATAATATATTTAATATATGCACGTGCGTAAAGTAGGTATTTGAAATCAGGAGCGAAAACCGAAAATAAAATATATAATAATAACTAGAGTATAATTTTCAACGCACAGCCGCGTATGCCGTCCTGGACTCATGTGCTATAAGATTGCAGGATTGCGCTCGTCACGTACCTCGTACGTGCCCGATGCCGCCGTTACGGTCTTCTCGTTGAAACAGAGACGTCCAATTAGGGCAGCAAGAAGGAAAAGAAAAAACCACTCCCGCGTGAGGGTCGATTTTTACGGTCCCTTCTGGCCCATTCGTCACCGCGCCCTGCAGCAGACATGTACCACGTACGGATTGATTTAACCCCGTATACTCGAGATGCCCGGTGCACCTCTCCGCAGAAACTACCCCGGTACGACGATCGAATACGTGATTTACGACACCCATGGTTAGATACGATAGGTGTGGTTGTTTGAAGTGGAGAAGAGGGGGAGGCCACGCTCGGATTTCCTGTTCTTGACTTTTTCGCGGCGGCATTTGGTCGAGCAGCGCCACCGTCGTCGGGTACCTTTAGATAAACACGAAAATAATCCAGTAAATTATTACCTAATTACCTATATTTTCGTTTAGTTTTGTTTATATTATTGCAATGGTGTGGCTCTTTTCACTGCTGAAAAAGTTTGTGATATTTTATTCCTTCTGCAGAAATGGTCTATAGTAGTTCACAAAATGTGTAATATAAGATATATTTGATATTATTATGTATTAGGTATTTAAGGTATGCCGAACGTATAAAAAAGTTAATAATGTCATTATATTATACAGTAATATATTAATATAGCAAGCATGAGTGCATTCAAAATTGCAGACGTGTAATTATCTATTTTAATGACGATAAACTAATAAAACTAAAATCATGATCGATTAAATTATAGGTAGGTATTTATAGCAATAAATTTGACAATAAATTAAACTTAAAACTATAAAATATAATGTCAACGGATTTAAAAAAAAAATCAAAACGATGTAGGTTATATCTGTATCAGCGTGTATGCGTATACAGTTCAATTAGGTAGGTACAACTCGCACAATTATACGAGAAGTTGTTTTTAATGGTATAATTTAATATTGTATTCAATCGACAGTATAATAAACACTGTGCCCTATAGGTATTAATTATCTAACACTTTGTAACATTTAAATGGTTTTCGAGGCAATAATATGTACAATAATGTACCGTGGTCATATAAAATTTCTTATGTCTTCGCTTGACCACGTTAGTGGGAATATAGTGTTATACACAATAATAGGTAATAATAAATTGATGTGTAACTTTTATAACGAAATTTGTTATTTTTTCTGTACGATAAATTTTCATTGTATGTTTCATGAATAATTTTAATGAACATATATTATTATCTGATAAAAATTTGATTTTAATACATTTTGGTTTGTGCGTACCTACATTATGTTATTAATAGTACGCATTATATTACTATAGAGTTTCGACGGAGAAATGATTTTAATAGACGACCGCAAGTCCGTAACAGCTTAATTAATTTATTAATAAAAGTCCACCATTATTTTTATAAATGCATATTACATTAGCTATGCCTAAAACTATATACATATCAAAAATCTGATAGTAAATAGTAATAATAACTACTAGCTGCTTCGCTGCATTCTCATTGGCCCTCAAGCAGTTTGGGCAATATCAATAACTATTTTTCATGTTGACATTTTGGGTGGAAAAATACATTAAGTTCTCTAAACCAGTATGAAAATTGTCGTAATAAATTAAAGCCATTATTTAACTTTCTCTCCGGGGTTATTGCGTTGGTATCCAAAAATAGTAAATACAAAAAAAAACATGTAGGTAAATTCATTCTCGAGACTAAACGTGTAGAAAAATGGCACCCAAAACCTGCATCATGTATTACGTTTTTTTATTTTTTTTATTATTATTATGTATAATCGGTCGGTGAACATAAAATATCCATCTAAACCAGGTGGTTTATTTTTTAATTTTATTATTTTTTTCAAAACCAACAACTGTTGCGTTTTAGTTTTAAAAATAATATCTTGAAAAAAGTGACTGTTTAGTACGGCTCTTAATATCTTGAGTGCAGAAGTCGGTCTCATTAAAATCCTTTTAGCTCCCCCCTTCTCTATAGGTTGGTTACTACTGGTTTTTTCCTCCAACTCCGGCATCCTTCCGGATAAATAAATCATTCTATCGACAAGCGTCGTAACTGCAGCGGTGGTCGTGACCCTTCCGGGAGTAAAACCTTCTGGTTAGCCGACAGGGATGAAATGCGATCCCTCTACGTTTTTAGAGTTTTATACATACATATAATATACACGACGTTCTTATACATGTATATGTGTTTGAATTTAGTCGCATTGAGAACAGCATTGAATACAATAATAATTTAATGTGCGTTGTATATATACTACAGTTAGATACTTATCTTGAGTCTGTTTTTGTCATCGCGTACATATTATTCACTCATTTATTTTATAAATACTGCTCTATCAAACTTCTGTTGTAATTATTTAGATACTCGATGGGAATTATAGTAATTTAACCTTTAAAGTATTTGCAAAAAATGGCATGACTATTTTAATTTTAAGAAATAAGTACTTAAGCTACGAAATAAAAAATGATGATTTTTCTTTTACATGAGTTTAGAAATTTAGCCTCAATCGATAAGAAAAAACGATTGACAGATAAACTTTCTGTATATTATTATAAGAAGAAATTGGAATAAGATAAGAATCTGAGTGTTTTTATATTATAAATAACGACCCGAAAAGAAGACGATACTTACCAATAATAGCTATATATAATAATGATATGACGGTTTTACGACTTGACCGGGCTGAGCTTTTACGGTCGTCCTCCAATTTCTCTGTATAAGAAATAATAAATATACTTATATAATAACGCATGCACCCTATATTTGACGTGAATATATGTTATACGGTAACGCGAACGTGACTGACTCCTGGCTATGGATATAATAATATATATCGATATATGATATGGATACTACGCGGATATATACGTAATGGTCTTTTCGGATACTCGATTATTGATATACTATACGCGTGTCCACTGAAAAAAAACGTGCTCTAGATCCAAACATCGAATAGGCTATAATACATACATTACTATTGCATACATAATACATAATATTTATGTGGACTGAATACGAAAATACAACAAAAACATTAAAAATTTTATTTTATTTTGTTGCTATAGGTAAAATATAAGGTATACCTATAATATTGTTTCTATGTTATCTCCAATTAGAGTGGTGTACATACCACATGCACTACATAATATTATACACTACAAATAATAATTTTTATAAGAACACGCATACGCAGAAATAAATTGTTTTGAAATTATGTTTATCGCATCGATATTACTTTATCTAAAAGCTGAAAAATATTCTCTATAATATAGAAAAAAAATTCTCATAGTGTCAGTCACGAGTATAATAATTATAATAGTAATTTTCTAATTGCTGTTGTATTTTTTGAAACCAATTAATTTTGTAACTATTTTTTGGTAATTTGAAATGTCAAAATCCCTATATAGACATTCAATATTTACTGGCAAGCGCCGAGCAATCAAATTCATACATGCATGTGCCATTATTTGGTATTTATTATTTTGCTTCAACAAGGCGGAGCCAATACTAGATTTTTTACGTGCATGCTTAACGGTCTGACGTAGTATTATGATACGCCTATTCAAGTGCCGCATTTTTCTCTTAGTATATCATTGGCGTGAACGTATGACGACTATGTGTAGCAGCCGGCAACCTCTGCTATACGGTGAAACTCAAGTGCTATGGTTTCTATTTTATATATTGTTATACATTATAAATTATAATATATATAGGGCGCCGTGAAAAACGTCAAAACCAGAAACGTCTACGACTTTGGGTTAGGTATATATACAAGGGAGAATTGGCGGGACTGGTGCGGTAGACTCGCCCAGAACAATAAAAACCCTTCGAAGGACCGTTATTATTACTAATATTTTAAGCGTGTATGAGGTGGCAAGCCCAAAGAATAAGGTATATATTATATTGTATTCATCTATGAAACTATATGAGCACAGTCGTAACTCACAGTCGGATTATGTATAGTACATTATTATATAGAGTCCTCGTCGGTATACAAAAGAAAATCACATTATTATAAAATATATAAACGTGAAAAAGATGATGTCTCACTCGATAAATTCGCAGCCGCCGTCGACCCACCGTCTCCATTGTGCCGCGGAGTGAACCCGAATGGGGAGTGTAATAGATATACAGGTACGGGAAAATATAAAAATGGCAATCTGAGTACACGGGAATAAGTATGATATTTATATAGATACATGCGTTTCCTTTATTTTCTTGTCCCATTTTTGTGATTCTCTTTACAACGGTTCAGTTATGACTAAACTCCCGGTCTTGTGTGTCTCAAAATACATCATAATCACGTGTTTCTTTGCTATAGGTACTTACCTAATATATATACATCGTGAGCTGTATATAATACTCAAATATATTCGATACACTATTCAAAATCAAGTCGTGAACAAAAATGCGTGAAAAATTATTATTGTAGGTATAGTCTCGAAAACACCACCCCTCGACAGCCATCGAAATCACGCTTACATGCACTTCACTCGGTATTGTCGGTGTGCATTTCGATTCGCACAAAAACCACATTTAAATATTTTATTATCATAGAATATAGATATACATATATTTATATGTCTGGTTGGTTTAAATACGTTCACTGAAGTATGTTGGTGATTGTTGCAGTTGGTGGTGCGACAATATGCGTCCATATATATAAGTGTATAATTTAATATAAAATGTTATAATATATTATACTCTATGCTGCAGGTGTTGCGCATATGTGAGTGCTTGATGTTCTCGTAGTCGTGGATCTGAAAAAAAAATAAACGGAATAATAGAATATGAATTCATACATTATCGTCATAATATGTATTCGATTTTGCATAACAGTAAGACATTGTACGTCTTATAAAAATATAAAATCTTGGTGTAATTTGTTTTGGACTCAATATTTATAACTAATTATAATGACAATATCACAGACCATCACTTATCGTTTCCGCCTCTATGAATCACGTAGATATTGGATGGATAAAATTGCAGTGCTTACGTGCAATTCGTGCAATAAAATGAGTTTAAACTGTATAGGTAGTTACCTATACAATAGATAAAAGATGGGCCGAATACGTCTGGAGAGCAGGTGACCAACTTATATTGACCATCACGAAGTGGAAACCGAACAAAAGTCGACCGCGAGGAAGGCCTAGGCAACGATGGGAGGATCGAGTCAAGGAAGACTTCAGGAAGTAGGGAGTTCTAAGCGGAGAAGAACTAGCAGAGCAGAGAGAAGCATGGAAGGAAATAATTGAAGCGACAATTGGCCGCAATGCCTTAGAATAAGCCGAGAAGAAAAAAAAATAATAGTTATCTATAGGGTAGGTGCGTTAACTAATTTGTATTTTAAAAATACGTTAAAATTGACATTTGATATTAATTAGAAAGTCGATAATATACTTAATACGAGCATGGTATACGAATATCAGCCGCGTTCAAAATTCTTTGATAAAATTCAAAATAGGGAGGTTATTTTCAATATGGGTAAGTATTGACAGCACCTTTAATATGTTATGATAGACACATAACCAATAACGACTGACGAGTAAAAAATAAATAATACATGAAATTATCATTCTCATGAATCATTTACTCACGATTTCAAGACACACATAAAATATAAATATATGGTTTGGAGTTTGGCAATAAAAACATTAATTGTTCTCAAAATATCGTCGTATACTGTAGTAAAAGAAAAACAATACTCAATACGCGGTCTTTCGCGTGCGATATAATATAAATTCGATTGAACGATTACAGCATTACATGTATTATATATATAATTTACTCACGCGGGACCAATATAATATAGTACAGCAGTATATGATATTGTAATACGATTGGAACAGTAAGTCTCTTATATATAGTATATATGATGTCATTAGGAGCATATTATACATATGTATAGTATTGTTGAGGGCGAATTATGTGACGATATAAAAAACGAATGTTCACAACACATTACTATATATTATATAGATGCACATTAAACTGTATCAATTGATTGCTGTCGGATAGTTTTATAGGAACCCGCCGTAGTACTGGCAAACACACACACACACATATATTTATTTATATACGATATAAATGGTCTGGTGAACGGGGTGGCCATCGTCGGAGGGGTGCACATCAGTGTTGACTTTTATCGTGCACATAAAACCGTGGTAATGACTTGGCGCTTAAACCGATCGTCCTCGACATAGTTGTGGCAAATTGTATATATTTATATACAATACGCAAACGGGCGTGTGCTCGCGACAAGGGGTAGTCGAGGATCCTCTGCGAAATTGGAAAGTACCCCAATCGTTCTTCAATGTTGAGGAGGCGGAAGCTTCATTCGGCGTCTACATCAAAATTTCATATATGTATTTATATATATATATATATAAGTTTTACTGCGAACGTTTTTATTTACAATACTAGCGAGTTTCTCGTACATCTGATAAAAAAAATACACACATATCTTACGTTACGAGAGAGATAGTATTGTATGATATAAATTATACATAATATATGTGATATGATATAAGTTTGGCATGCGTCTCGTGCGCACATAAAACGGGGAGAAAACGAATTCGAATATTGCTCGAGTATTGAGGGCGTGGGTTTTATATCTTAAGAGTGTTTATATTTTTATCGGAATATATAGGTATAAATATGATAATATAATATGTTATCAAAGTTCAAACTAAGACTGTCCTCTTTAAAAATGTCAATATTTTACCATAGTTTATTATAAATTGATCATTCATTCTAGTATTATAGGTATACATAGAGTATAGTTTAAAATCAGCATCTGTATAACTATTTTTTTTTTTTTTTTGGAAATACCTATTACTATTCTTATAACAACTTTTTCAACTTTTCGACTCCTTCAATCATACATAATAATAATATATAAATATAAGCAGTGCATTTTTAATACATTATAGTTCGGAGTAACTACATAATTTATGATTATTATATATAATAATTATTATTATGATACTTATATAATATATAAATATAAGCAGTGAATTTTTAATACATTAAAGTTCGGAGTAACTACATAATTTATGATTATTGAGGGACCAAATTATAAAGCGGTTAATTTCAGGATCACAGTGGTGTAATATTTAGAGTGTCAACGAAAGAAAAACATTATGAAATATGTTGTAAATTTTTTTAGTTATAAAAATGCAACATCTAAAAACTAAGCAACTGCATAGATTGATCTACATCGTAGTCATTATGTTACATCTGATGACTAATAATAATTACTGATGATTTTCTTATAAATGCTTTTTGCGCCCAACATTTGAATTTACTTCATCGGATATATATATAGGTATAGTAGAAAATAAGTACAATGTACATATTTATGTATATTATTGTATATGTTTATTCATTGTGTTTATTATAAACAGTACCCATTGCGCGACTTACGCTTTACATCTTTGAGTGTACCTACGACTGTTTCTCTGTATACCTATATATGTTCGTAAATTCGCGTGAGAGTTTATAATACGTGCATTGTGCACGTACAATAAACGTAAGTTTATATAATAATGCGTGATGTGATACATCGTTGCCGAACGATTTATATTGTAATATGCGCATAGGTATATTGCGGTTAGTACAAAAAAATGTCGTAAACGCAATACTCGCGAAACCATTTATATATTTATATCTATCGTGTATAACGTAACAATATACGGTCCATACAAAGTATCTACCTATATGTCGTCTACGTAATAAAAAACTAAAACGGTGGAACCATATATATATACGAACTAGGGGATCGAAAAACGAGCGTAAAGAAAGAAGAAGGTCGAGTATTTTCCGTATCGTGCTGTAGCGTCCGTAGTTGCAAATGTATATACCTAAAATATAATATATAATAACACTTTTGTGCATATTTTGACACTATTGTAGGACCCTGGACGCAAAAGCCGATGATCGTCTTCGTGCCCGGTTAACCCACGTCGGATGCGATATATTATAACGTGGTCGAATCACACTTTTATATTATAGTGGACGCGTTGGGTACAGTATTTTCGTGTTGAAATATAGGTACTGTTGGAATATTATGTAATATTTTTTTTAGACCGTCTCCTACTTTTTTTCGAATGTACAAAATATAGTTTATCAAATATTTACCAACTATTCCAATTACGCGTCTTATTAGGTTATTGGTTACCTTGCTGTATTTTCTATATTATTCAATTCTCGCTGACTTATGTTGTATATTATGGTATATTTTATAGTCGCAGTTTTTAAAACAAGTAAATAAAAAAAAAAATAATAATTTCTGATTCTCTATATGTATTATGTAATTTTAGATATAATTATGTATATAAACTTAAGTTTACACGATATAGAATAATTGCAACATATATTAAAATATATAATTTAATTCTAAATTATCATACGTTCCCTTGTAAGACGTAGGAATATATATATATATTATATTATTATATAGTAATATTTAAATTTTATTTTTAAAAACATATACCTACTATTAATGATAGTAGGTCTGTGCATGGACTTAATTATAAATATTTTTATGTATCAGTAGTGGATTCATTCTGATGTATACGACGCGAGACGGCCGTAAATTAATGTATATAATATAATACTGTATTTATTTGTATGATGATTAGTACCGGTAAATAAATAAGTCATAATAGATATTATGTTATACCTAAATAATAATATATAATATTTAGTTCTGTAAAATTACATAATTTCATGCTTGGTTCTTCTGAAAACTTTTTATATATTTTTAAAAATATTAAAGGCAACCTGTATTATAAATTTATAATAAGTTTAAATATACGATGGTCAGGCATGATAAGTGACTTGTTGAAGAGACTATCAATGGGACTTTTGAGAGTTGGATTATGAGGAGTTGAATACGTTGTGACATCAATTATGTTTTAGACTTCTTTAGAGCTTATAAAGGGTCAATAAGGACGGTGTAAAGACAGTGTTAATTTAGTGATTTAAAGATTCCAATGATTAAGTATAGAAAATATTTAATTGTTTATAAATTATCTTTTGGAATATGTAACTAGAATAGTTTAATTGTTTAGTAAGTTTGTTCAAGAGAAGTACAGTAGAGAAGACGAATAGGAGAGAATCTAATGATTTTAATGTGTCAGATGAATTTAAATTTGTCAATGAATTTGAGGTTTGAGATTTCGTTATTTCACATATATTATATATATTTATACTAGGAAACATTTTCAGTGGGTAGTTGATTATTGGTTGAGACGATGATTGAAATTTTAAAAATGGGTAGGTGCGGAGCTGTTTTGCTTGATTAGCTCTAGTGTTATTATTATTTATTTTTATTGAGGATAATACGTGGTCTATCAATTACTTTTAGTACTTTTAGGTAATAAAAAATATATTCATACAGTTATCTACATGCTGAACACTAATCAAATTATAATAGTAAATATTACAATAATATTTTATTCCAAATGTTATAAAATATAAATATATTATTATCTATTTAAAATATGTTAATAATATTTGATAATTTTTTATTTAAATTATTTATTTGTTTTTTTTTATATAATATTAATATATGCTGTTAATTAGTACTCAAATAATAAATGTATCAAAAAAATATTTTAAATAGGTACTTGTTTATCATAAAAATACATAGATACATGGTTTAAAATGACGAATAATAACCTAGCCAGGGTAAATCTTTTAATATTAATACTCATTTTTTTGAAAAGTATGAAGTTTAAAAAATGTCTCTTATAGTTTTAATTTTTAAATTTCTAACGAGTGCATACATTTTTAATTTAAAATTCCAAAATGAATATTTTTCGGAAAATTGCAATGTTTGAAAAATTATTTTTGAACTAATAGGTAGTTTATAAATATTAAGTGTCAAAAAAACCCATTGTGTTATATTCAATTATCCACGCTAAATATTAGCCTTGAAAAATAAAATGCTATAAGTCCCTGCAGTTTAGTTTATCGTCGAGTACTTTTAAGATAAACATTTCTATGGACGTACAAATAGCATGTTGAATTTCAGTTATTATAAGTTGTTTATAATAATATATACAGATAAGGAACGTGTTTACTGTATATGTCTCAATCATAAAAAAAAATAAAAGATAAATTTACGACAGTACAATATATACTCAAGGCATATACTATATAATATATTATAAATTATAATTATTATCATCTTTTAACGTATTATATTATGTAACAGATGTTTTGTTTTTTGCTTTGATAAATTATGATGTTTACCTAGGTATTGTATTTTGTTTATAATATAGGTATAACGTATATTCAATAAATATTTATGTGTATACAATGATCAATATAATTACATTTAGAATGTATCAATAGCTAATATTGTGCATAATATGTAAAACATATCTCGTGTTGCGTTTAAATTATAGATGTGCGTATAAGTATACATATACCAATACAGTCTACATAATAATGACACGGATACGACCGAACATTAATCATTTAGTTATTAAACCAGCTATTTACAATTCTTTCTGAATCGATATTTCATTATAGACACCATTATAAAATATTTGAATACCCGACATGTATTTTTTAATAGGTATAGGTACCTATTAACAATTTTTTTTTTTTAGTGCGTTTATTATATTATTGTTGTACTCTTGTTAAAGTTGTTGTATGATAACCATAATATGTGCCTATATTATATTATCCCATAAGCTATGACCCATAATAATACCTACCATTCATTGTATTCATTGTAATATGAAGGCTTTAATATTATAGCTGCTATATATAAATAGTACAGGTATACCTTATTATAATCATACATGTCATCCGCGATAAATAGGATAGGTACAGCAGTAATATTCTTTAAGATAGCTTTAAATAGGCTATATATTATATTACCTATATTATAATAATATAATCGTAGGTACCTAATATGTAATGTAATTACTTAAGATTGTATAGGTACTAACTGTAGAGTAGGTATACCTAAAATGTATAATATTGCAAAATTCTCAGTGATATCCTTATAACTAATGGGTATTATTATCAATTTGCTGTTTTATTAAAAAAAGTTAATATTCTGAAAATCTACTATCTCGTCACCTATGTAATGAAAATGGCGTAGAGACCTCATAACTCGCCTCAATATAGATAGTCAGTGGACGATAATATCCACACATTATTATTACTTTATTACCATATTTTTTTATCATAAAATAAAATTAAAGGTTGCTCTAAGAGAAGTTTAATCAAATGGTCCACCTCGATGTCTACTCTAAACTTTGGAATAATGATATTATCCACATAATACTTTGTATATATTTCCGTATCTGCCAAAAATAGGCCACGAACCAAACATGAATAAATAGAACAACTTTGTTGAAAAAAAGCTTGCGAGATACAGTAGTGTGAGGTTATTCGGGCTTAATTAATTTTTGGTTTTTTAAAATAAAAAGTAATTTAATTTGGCTTAAAACTAATTAAGCCCGAAACGATTACGACTGTGTGCAGCGACGTCGGCACCGGTGGTCGCAATCAGCTGATCGGCGGGTGGTGTTTTTTACGTGTGCGCATATTATAATAAATATACTTTTATATATTTTATACTTTCAGCGTAAATCATTTTTTGTGTTATATTTTCATCGCGATAAAAGTTAAAACGTTTTTTTTT
>VUJU01001088.1:0-28907 GCA_009835225.1 Aphis craccivora
GATAATTATCATTGGATTCAAATTTAACCGTCCTACAATATATAGTGATCCACACGGCACCTAATGTACAGCAGAGCGGTACCCACTTGCCCGCTTTTTTTTCTATTAATATGTATCGATTATTCCTTAGGTAGAAATGTTTGAAATTTCATTACAAAATTAATTTTTCAATTAAAAAATATCGAAAATCAATTATCAAAATATTATTTTATAAATATTTTAAGCTAGAATTTTGATAAAAATTCAAAAATGTATAAATTATTTTGTTCAAAATTCATAAAAATTATTGTTTTTATACCTAAAATTTGAAAATTTAAAAGAACGTTAGTTTTTTATTCTCCTTGGAAAGTAAATTAAATTTGAAGCATTTTTACTACATTAGACGATACTAACCCATATAAACTATCATTTTCATTATATGATAAAATGTTTAAAATATTTCAACTCTTTTTGAGTTTTTATTTGGGTTGAGAAATTCTCTTTTTATTAAGTTTTTTTTAAAATTTTTTTGATAAAAAAAATATTTTTTGGATAGAAATTTAACCCAAGATTTTACATATGTTCTACTTATATCTGTAGGCGTGTCAATAGCATTTAACACCTAGCTCTACGGTAGAATTAGCCATGACGCGTTAACGCGTCGCCAGGAATACTCATACAACTAGCAATGTTGTATTTACGTTTATTTTACTATATAATTATTTATATAAATTGTAAATTTCTTATTTTAAAAAATAATAACAATAAAAAAAAAAATACATTCGTAAATTTAAAATACTGTTATATCAGTTTTCGGTTGGTATATTATATTATGAATCTCGGCTGGTTTATACCTACCTAATAAATTCCGTACGATTGTACGAATCTTAATAATTTATACTTTAATTATTTACATTAATTTTGTTGTATAAATACGTTATAAAAGTAATTTAATACTGTAATTCATTTAAATAGAAAATTAAACCAATAATATAAAAAATGTAGTATTAAGTAGTAATAAAGTATTATTATAACACTTCTTTGAGGACAAATGTCTCGTAACCCATCCGTCAAATATCCGGTCAATCGCTCATGCCACAAATTGCAGTTTTAATTTAGTTAAAATTGTTTA
Source organism: Aphis craccivora (assembly GCA_009835225.1). Classification (NCBI taxonomy): domain Eukaryota; kingdom Metazoa; phylum Arthropoda; class Insecta; order Hemiptera; family Aphididae; genus Aphis; species Aphis craccivora. The sequence goes on from VUJU01001088.1 coordinate 1,112, forward strand.
TTGTGTGTTTAGCTTTCGGACTGATCACGCTCACTGATGTTTGATCGGTGCATGATGGTTTTTGCTGCGCCAATACTTTCAATGGAAAGATTCGATCTATTACCCTCAGGCTTCAAAATACCACCCCAACCCAGAATTGCGAATCTTATCGTTAAGTTCTTTATGTTCTTCGCATCTCCACCCTATACTGACCAAATACAAACTACATTTTGATTATATATATTTCGTATTACGATTTATATATGTATTTATATACGACTATATTACTGTTGTATAGTAGGTTTCTATCTATATATATATTGTGTGTGTGTTTATACATATTATAATATACGATGGTGTATTTTACGATCCTCAACGAATCATTATTCGCGTTTCGGACCGACGTCTAAATTTAATCAACTTAGCCTCAGCGGGGATAATCCTCCGGTCCACTAGTTTCGGTTCACCCTCACGCATAAATATAATAAATGTAATATATTTAACGAACGTGGCGACCGCCATGGCCGCGGTCTTTATGGTTTATATATGTTAAATAATATGAACGCTCGCTGTTAGTAGGATATCGCACACGTCATATGTACTGTAAATTATAATAACGCTTTACGAGCGGCGTTCCAATCGGAAAATCTTCTGCTGGTCCGCCATGACTGTATGTAATATTAATATATAACGCGACATGACGTGATGTAATAATAAAATGTATTTTATTTTTGTGTATTTTGTCTCTCGTTCTACGTTCGGAAACAGCGGAAAAAAAACTGAGCGAGTTGAAACACACATCTCACTCCAAAAGAGCGAAGTGAACGAAATGTATAAAACTGTTATATGATACAATATATAAATATTATATGGGCATGAATATTATAATAAAAGCAACAAGAAATAAAAACGTTTCGTCGGTGATAATAAAATACATATATTATTTGTAAAAAAATCGTTCAAAAGAGATATACGACACGTCTGAGACTCGTATAATATATTATAAGCGGATAATATACCTATGTCGCATGGTGGACTAATATCGATGAGTGGGAGGTACATTTTGAAAAACACAATTTTATGAGGCACGTCACGTTATAAAAATACAAGTTTTTGGGTATAATAATGTATCACACCTTGCTGTTTTGTATAGATTGTGTTATAAAATAATATTATAATTTATAAGTTTATGACTTCATGTCTATGGGTATAGGTAAAAGGGTTTTTATTCCGTTCATAAGTCATGGATAGGATAAATTCAGTATACGATACGTTTATTGTATTATTATTTATTACATCGCTATCGAATTATTTGAAAACATAATATTACATAATATATTGTTATACGTGACGGGTTAAATATTCTATTCATATATGTCAAAAGTGTGTTTCTGCAGGTGTACATATACTATATTGCATCATATATTTTAATAATATATAATAACAACTATATTATACTCGATTTATACTGTAGGTATATGAGTTATTCGAATATTAAAAAGAAAATCCGTACATTTTGCGTCGTAGATATGACTGCACTTGTAGGTTAATATACATATATGTATTATTATTTCATTCTAAGTATAGGTAGTCATATAAGTAATGACCTATGTGGCTATGTACATATAATATATACATAGTTTTTATGATTAATAGGTATTTTAAATACCATTATTGAGATTTTAAAACTATAGATTCATTGTTTTCACATATCGTTATGATGATTGTATTGAGTACTTAAATAATTAATTAATTTAAAATATTATTGATTTAAAAACGATGACACGAACATTATTTGATTATTTATACTGACAAGACTAGATCATTGGTGGGAAAAATTTGTTTAATGTGTGTACCGAAATTTGTTCATCCCCAGACACAATATTTTCTTAATAGTTTTGGACGTTCATTTTTTATGCAATATATATACATCTATATAGTTTTATCTTATAATATAGACTATAGTTTATAAATTAATGACAAATCGGCTTAGAAGGTGATTAAATCAAAGTAAGCACCAATATTCTTTAAAAAGGTGTACCTATATGCCATAATATAATTGTGGAAAACTTTAGTTTTCGCTTCAACATAATAATTAAAAATATTATTATTATGAACGTACAAATGATAATTTATAATTATATATTGTATGCAATGGACGAATAATATAATCCACACATGTAATCGTATAGTATTATATGTTTTCATCCGTTATGAAAACAAAATAAAAAGGAGAAAACGATTCCGTATAATAAACTATATTTACGGGTTAGCGCAAAAACGCTTCGGATCACAATTTAAGTGTTTTATAATGTATTATAGGTAGTATAAAGGATAGGTATATTAATTTATTATGTGAACCTATAGAGAAATCTAAACAGTCAAGAACATTTCGCGGAAGACCGTAGTTAGGAAATATTTAATAGTATTGTCCTGTCAGTCCGTTAAAAGCCATATTTGCGACCCGCAATTATAATTGTATTAAAAACGGTTCGATATAATAAGTTTCGGTTCGTTTATTTATAGGATTGTGCATTGTATTGTACCACATCATTTTCACAGCGATCGTCAGCAGAGCCGCATAAATCCAGCACCGCAATACTTCACCAGACAACACGAAATATGTTTTCCACAAAATTTTTGATCGCTTTTGCGCTTTACAGTCTAGTTTTAGACACAGCTTCAGGAAAACCTTTCATCGGTTAGTATTTTAGATCGCAAAAGTAACTATATTATTAAATAAAACTAGAATTTAACACGAATACTCAGTATACTTAGGCATAATATTGTGTACAATTTTACTATTGCAGATGGACTGACGGCGTGCAAGAGAAGTGATCCGATGTTGAACGATTGTCTGTTGAACATGCTCAAACAGACAAAACCTCAGCTCATGCAAGGTAAGTGGGAAAAAAATTCATAGTTTTTAAAACCGTTTAAGTTATGTTTTTAAGCTTCTGTAACAATCTTTGATATAATGTGTTCAATGTTGCAGCGACAACTATTACAATAACAAAAAATCCGAAATTCCCGTTCCAGTGTTGTTTATGGCTTAATATTTTAGTTATCCCCCTAACCATATATTTTAGCTGAACTTCACGGATGTCCTTATTTTAGTACCCAGAGTATACCCTATTTTTCATTTAAAGTACTTAAACGCTCAAACGTTCGTCTATTTTACAGGTAACCCGGAGCTGAATCTGCCACCATTGGACCCTGTACATATCCCCAGAGTTTCGGTGTACAAGAGCACTCAAGAAATCCGGGTGGCTGGAGAGCTATCCAACTTGACTGCTAAAGGCGCCAGTTCAATTACCTTCAAAGCTTTAAAGTTTGTATAGACATATATACATTACCTATACACATATTATATAGAGTTTATAAAACTGTATAACAAAATGCATCGATAATAGAGATAATGAACGCTATTATTTTGTTCGATTCATTGATGAAACACCATCGATATTATTAGCGGTGATATTGAATTGAGTCCGCACTATAGTTATCAGTATATCTAGATTAAAATATTTTAAGATAATTTAATAACAGAATATACATTTTCTGCGCATTATACGAAGGGTACCACATAATACCACGTAATACGTATACGTATATTAATACTTAATAATATTATTAAATTATAATGCGTGTATTGATAAAATTACATATTATACTCGTATAAATATTTAATTAGAATATTATATTTTACATAACTTATAATGTATATTTCCTCCATACTATAGGTACAATAATAAACAATTGTTAGTACATATCTATAATAGAGAATTTATAATATTTAAGTATTTTTTTCTCGAGTACCGTCTAACTATGGTACTATAATCAAAGTTATTGGTATAACTTAATTCTGTATATCTATGTACAACTAAATATGAAATTATAATATACGTTTTCGTTATTTTCGTGTATCACAGAGTCAATTTGAGAGAAAACACGTGGGATATGACTATAGCGGTTCCCTTCATTACGTTCGTCACGGACTTCAATTTAAATGTCACGTTAAAAATTATTCCCATGCCAGTCTTCGGAAAGGGAATGTGTAACGGAAAAATCAGTGAGTCTTTGATTATTATTATTTATTTTTTTATAATAAAAACGCTGTCCTCATTATGAAAGGCCACTGGACATTACATTTTATAAGCATATTTTAAGTAGCATATCGGAGTAAGTAAAGTTTATGATTACATTTAAAATTATTTACATATTGTGGTTAAATTAAATAATTGATGAATACATCTTATTTGTAAATCGTTGATTATTGTTGATCATGATGCGTTGGTAGATATATTTTAGTACATATTTTAATAAGCTAACCTCTGTGTTCAATTAAAATCTAAAATCGACATTGAACCATTGTACGATAAACCCATTCGTAATAATTAATAATTAGTTTAAATCTTTACGTTTTTTATTGAAAAATGTTTGTTGCACAAAAAATACACGAAATTATTAATAATTTAAAATAATTCAATAACTAAATTACTATCGATTATAATATTGTAAACACGTGAATATTCTATATTTTAGGTCATAGCGTCGTTCGATTTCACGCTAAAACCGAAGAGAAAAACGGCAAATTGAAGTTGAACGATATTAAAATCAACTTGAACCTCGGTGACGTGGATGCGCACATAATAAAATCGCATAACCAAGCATTAGGTAAGGTCGAGCTTTTACTTAATGATAATCGTTTACAAGTCTTGATATCAAAGCCTCACACGGCGAACATAATAATATAATATAAAAATGCAATAGTACGTGTTGTTGTTTTCCGATTAACGGTCGATGCCCCTCACCGTGCAGTACTGCATCTTATCGAATATATTTATATTATATTATATATATAGACTACGACAAGAATATTTTATTATTTATATAATTCTGTATGCGCGTATAATGTATTTACTTTACTTTTAGATTATTGTGTACGTCTAGTCAATATTATAATATTTAAACGGCTAATGGTTCGATTGCGTGCGCACTCTGGTTAAATTGCGCACACAATATTAGATAAAAATATGTGATGTGAATATATAGGTAATAGCTATTGTATTATGAATAAATATTAAGTATACTCGTATAGTATACGGACTAAATTACTTAAAACGAATTATTAATGATTTCCGGGGATCGGCGAAAGTATTAAAACGTTACTAATATCGTTCATGTCAACATGTATTTATTTATTTACATATAAAACGTTTTTTGTATAACCAAAGACAATAATCCATATTTTAATAATACGGAATTTAAAATATAAATTATGCGCATAAAATATTTACACAAACCGATTTTTTTATTTTGTAGGTTTATGCATAAATTATATCATATTTCGCTTAAAATATTGAGTGCTGATACTTGCTATTATTTATACTCGATCAACATTTTATTCTACAATAAATCAGCCACTTTATGAAAATCTTTTACGTTAATAACTAAGATATAAATTTACATTAAAACTTAAAATGTACAGTATTTTTTCTGCATTGATTTACTATCCAAATTATTTCTAAGTAATATGTATGTTTAATATTATGTAGTATTATATATCTACTACCTATATATTATTTAAATATTCGCATTAACTATAGGTACTTAGTACACAATGCTAATAATAGTATACCTATTAATCAAAATATTAATAATCATATTATTTGTGTTATTTTACAATATTGTAATTAAATAAAAAAAAAATCTTAATATTTGCAGTGATTATTACCATAAATTAACTTTTACGACTTAGGGTAAACTTTGTGGATTATAACAGTAAATATGAAAAATGAATTTGTTCTTGGGATAATAGGTATTTGTAAAAATATGTATTAAATTTAAAATTAATAAAACAATTTTAATCGTTATTGAAAGTTAATAGTTATTTGATATTTCCGCTACTGATCGTATACTTACATACACATGACGTATTGATTTATAATTGTAGCTGCTAAAATTGTCGTGTAACTGAATATTATATAGGTAGTGATTAGTACAGAATAATAGATAAAATAATAGTATACTATATAATTAATAAATATTATTAACCTAAATCGTAAATGTATATTTTCCAGAGTAGTTACTATGCCACTAGTCGTAATGATATTAATATTATATCCTATAATGATATAACAATATGTATCAACCGTGTTTTTCCTCAATTTCGATAAATTATTTATATTTTTATTATACGTGATTTTGAAAATGTGTTAAATATCTGCAACTCTTAATATATTTTTTAGTCAATTTAAATTGAAAAAAAATGTTTAAGTAATATATTTTCTGAGAAATGAAACTCCATTCACAATTGTGCATATTCAAAATTGAAATACAGGGTTATATATTATATATTGGTTTTAAAGTCTATGCAAGTGGTATGGCGGGCGGGTATAATCTGCATTCATATATCAAAAATCATCGTATATAGTAATATCATACACGATTTAGCATCCTATCGTTTTACAGCGCAAACGACATCGCAGTTTTTCAACTCCAACAAGCGCATGATCCTCGACCTGGTGACGCCGGTCGCCGAGGACGTGGTCCGACAGATGTTACTCCGATACGGCAACAGAATTCTGTCCACGGTGGAGATTACGGATCTGTTGATTGACTAATGTGTCAAAATCTTCGTGGATATAGGCACGGCTGCGTGTCATATGTACGTCGAACAATTAATTATATATCATAATATTATAAAGAAGGTACTTTTTTATTCTTAAAAAGTACTATGATATAATATTGTTATAGAGTATTCGGTTGGAGCACTGTACATACGAATACGCCTTCAACCTAAATCCTGATATTCTGATATGCTGCGCTCGGTTATTATCACGTAGGCGTTGGTCTCATACTTGTATGTACCTGTACGTATCGCACTGTCGCAAAAACCGTATTAAAAATCAATAATTAGTTATTATAATTTGTATAGACTCGAAACTGCATATAACAGCATAGGCTATGTTATAGACTATAATAAACATAATATTATATATTACCTACATTATCTCATTAATGCCGATTCAGAACACTTATCATTGTATAGGTACAGTGTCGGTATTATTAACTATTTTTTTTTTTTTAAATATATTTTAAATTTTAATTGTACTAGAGATTTATTATCATCTATATATTATTATCCGTGTATTTTATTGTTTATTGAATTATATCTTAACAATATATTTCTGTTAATTTGTTTATAATATATATTTGATTGTACTTCAGTATGTTAGCAATTATTATTGTTACACTTGTATCGATGGTTTTATTTTATTTACTCTACAAACATACCCTGACCTATATAGCGTTGTAATTATTGGTAGGTAATAAGTATCGTATATTTATGATTTGTTATTGTCTTATCGATAATTTACTCTACGCATAGTTTGAGTATTATAAGTGGGTTTATTATAATTATATAGAGGATTACTTAAAAAGTTAAAAATTTTATTTAAATATATATTATTGTCATTTTATTACACACATTACACTATATTAAAGTTTCTGTATAGAAATAAAACGCAGTAACGAATTATTATTGAAATACCGCTGTTGCTATGTAATACTCAAGTACTTACCTCCGGTTTTGTTATCGTCGCAATTCTATAATATTACGTTCTGTAATCATAAATTATGACTATAAGGTATTACCAAGCAGAAGCTATAATATAAGAAGTATAAATAGTTTTATACTTTTTTAAGATACATTATTTTGTAGAACGTAAACCGTTTTATTATTGACGAATACCTAATACCTACACTACATCAGGATAGTATAATTTCAATTTGTCTATATCACAACTGTTTATGAACTTCTCAAAATCAATTAATATTGGTCAAGAAAATTGTAAGTACTTAAAATATGACGAATGCTGTCAAGCTAAGTGAATTTACCGATAAAGTATTAACTACATACAATGTATGTCATACATGTATAATTAAGTTGATCTATGCGTTGTGAAGAACATGTTATTCGAAAATAATGCTAAAAGAAATTCAAGCGTCACTATTGGGCCAATACCTTCATAGTTATTATGGAATTTATATAATCATTTCTTCTTAAGTAAAAATTAGTTTCACTCAGTAGTCAGTAGTATGACTATATTAATATATTATTATGTAAAATACCTAAGATACATTATATACAGAAATTAAAAAAAATCTTTATTGTATACGTACGTGTGGATTATATCATACTATTTATAACATTTTCAAGAAGTGTGTTCGTTTTTTAACCATAAAAGAAGATGTTTTCAGAAGACCAGGATTCAAAATATTAATCGAAACCGGTTTTTATGAATAGTTTACTGTATAGATATTCAATGTTTCCCAAAACCGATGCAAGTACCAACACCCAGTCTGTACACTGCAGTATACATATTTATTAGCGTGCATTTATGATTTCGATAACCTAAAATACTTTTGTTTTATTTTTTACTTCCATTTTCACCTCGTAGGTTTTTATTTTATTTACCCATATACAATGTAATGGCTCGACATGAAAGATAAGCGAGTACATAGCTTCATATAACTTTACATATTTATAATAAATTGATAAAAGACAAGAAAAGAAAAAAATAGAAACATTTAAATACATATTTTTCATTTATATATTGAAAGAGAAGTACCTATTAAAGATAATTATTGAATATTATATTCAATTACAACTGATTATATATAATTAATCTATTATTATAGAATTATGCATTCTATAGGTTAGGGTCTAGCAATATTATCTGCTAATAAATATTATACATTATCGTACATCGTCTTAATTGAATCGAGTCAAGACTGTATACTGAATCACCACGAAGAATGTTTATAGATTAATTATTATTATCGTTCTAAATAGACTTAGTAAACTAATATTTACTAGAAGTTATTTTATTTTAAAGACAGATTGAATGTACTGACAATGTAGGTGTACATACGGAGTATTACAAATTTTATTGTTAGAGTATTATTGACGGGCTTGCAAAGTAAAACATGAAAATATAATTTTATCATATAAACATTACAATTATTATTGGTATAAACTATAGATTACATTTTTTATAGCCATGTAATGATCTCGTTTATGTATTTTATCATAGAGTATATTATAATAATCGTTGGTCTTAGAGCGTTATTGTTTAATACCATTCCCTCCCATTTGCCCAAGTCCTAAATACGTAATTGGTGTCTGCAGATGCATTACCCTCACCGCGTTGTCTGCGGGGACGGTAGTGCGAATGCCAAAGTATACCTCTATAGGTATAAAGCCGGTAATGAGAAGACGATGTGGAGACCACCGATAAATCGAAAATCACGACGACAAAAAACATAACGTATAATAATATTATACTCTGATAAGTGAAATATTATTATGTGTCGTGTTTCTGGTCGGTAGGTACGGCGGCGTTCGTTTTATTATGTTTTAACGGACCGAAAGCAAAAACGTAGTCGTCAGTCGATTATTTAATCCAGCGCCGTGCCACCCGCCGACCGGTGTCATCGGTCGTCGGATGGTGGAGGTGGCGGCGGCGCGGGCACTCCAGCAGGCCCAGCAGCAACAGCAGCTGTTTGTAGTCGCCGTCCGCGTACAGCGCACGTCCGACCTGCACGCGAACCAAACGTTTCCCGACGACGACGACGCCACACGCTCGTGAGTATTACATACATAATAATAAGTCATCTTTGTAATAGTTATCACAAAAACATCAGGCTTGCGTGGGAGAGGGGCGGCGATAAGTACCACGTACGCAAACGAAACGCGTCAGTGTCTCTAATATCTCATAATAATATAATACATATTATTATATAATTATATGAAGTGATAATATTATGATTTGTACATTAAGGCGTCATATGAAAAGATTTTCACGGATTTTGTTTGGACTTTCGTAATATTATTTTAAATAATATTAAATAATTTTCCCAAATATGTTTACGAAAACGCCCGCTAGTGGATAATTATATACGCTCAACGTTATGGAGATTTAAGGCATTCTAGGCGTTTCTAGTCTTCTAGGAATTAATAATGACCCATTAAAAATTAATATTAACGATTAAACGTAAAATTATTAATTTACATTAACATAATTTAAAGAAAATAATGTGATACTGAATAATGAATAATACTTAATGACAATTTTAGAATTTTAAGACTATGAGTTTAGCAATAATTGCAATAATTGTACAAGCTCCTGAACGTGACATTTTCACAACATTATTAAATGTGCCAATGCTTCATCTAAGACTGATTTTTATACTCAAAAATGTAAGTTTACAATCACTAAAAAAAAAAATTAATTACCCTAAGCAATATTTATACCTACTCATAATACACGTTATATGCTTTAATAATCAAATCAGCTTTGTTCTTCATCATCATTTCTATCGTATCACTTAATATTTATAACTGTTAATGATAAAAAAGATATATATATATATATATATATTACCATTTTATACCAGCACATTAATTGTTATAGTTTACACTGTTTACAGAGACAAGTTTATTTAATATAAAATAAAATTTATTATTTATTAAAATATTACATCATTCTGTTATATTCGTTGTAAAGTTTTTTTGTTTTTTTACAGTTCACTAACATTATATTATTTTAATGGTGTGCTTATAATATGCGTAAGTTTATGTATCATAATAATGTAATATTAATAAATTGTTATATAGATACACATCCGACAATAATCTACTGTCTGTGGACATAATTTTATTTACTTCGCTTTCATGATATTGCAAAGTCTATTCATTTGCTATAATAATATTTTATTACGTACCTACCTATACAAAGTATTTAGAATGAATTTATTTTTACAATTAAATTATGTTATTCGACTTTTACGACAAGTAATAACTACCGTTCTTCTCGCCAGCAACCAGATCCGGTTCGTACTATTTGCAAATTACAATATATACACATAAATATTTAGTTACTGTCGCATATTGTCGTTTGTTTTTGCAAAATGCACACAATTACTATGTAAAAACAACCTCCAAATAGATACATGTATTGTATTGTAGGTATCTAGAAGCGAAATCGCAATACGCCATACGCCAGTACGTCACGCAGCAATGTAGATAACCTCCTATTATATTATTATTAATGGGCATTGGGCTGTAGGTTAAATCGTATTATAATATTATAGCTATATAAACGCGCATCATGCGTAATGTCATCAAAACTATGTATCACATTTTAATCGTTTATCTTTAAGTAATGTGAATTGTATTTGTTGGTATATTTTATGTTCACCCAACACCCAACCTAACATTACGCCATGCTTGGTCCGTTTTCAAAAAATTAAATCCAACGGTTTCGAATCTAGGGTGCAGTTTACTGAGAATAATAATAAACTATAGTCTATAATGTTTCGATAAGAATTATTTAATTTTATTATTGACACATGTCCACGGGCTGCAATAATTTACCTATAGTGTGACGCGAGTACTTATTTTTAATTTTATAACAGCTAATGGTTATCTAATCTTAACAAGTAATTCAGTAATAATATTCAGGCTGCGTTGCATAAAATATAATTATAACAAAATAATTTGGCATACTATTGTACGAGTATAAGTGCACATATACGCACTAATGCACTATAGAGATGTCTTATGTTTTATATAATATTGTAGGTACCTGGTACCTACATATTTTATTAGTTTATTATAATAAAAAAATTTAATTGTAATCGTAAATATATATGTAAATGTTGAAATAAATTGTAAAACCACAAAGTTTCAATAGAAAAAAAAAACATTCAGTATCTAAACAGTCCCATATCACATTAAGTCTTATTGTATATCTCTGTGAAACCAACATAATTTATAACACATACGTATATAATATTGGGTATGATATAAATGCATATATTTTGTCAATTGTTATCTATCCACAAGAGAACTCAGTGAGTATACGAAATTTATCATAATATACATTTTGTATTAGTTTGCAGTACTTGGTTTACACTTGAATACTAATACTTGGTCAAAGTTTAATCTTTCAAATAAATCGTATACCTTATAAGCTCATAAACTACCATTGTGTAATAACACATTTTTTCACAAAACTATTTAATACTTATTGTGACTATGGAAAAGACGATAGAATAGTATACCATTTACAATTTGTAAACGTATTGTTTACTAATAGGTACCACAATAAATTATTATACTTGCGACGTTTGGCTAAATATTGTTTGATTTAAAAAGTGGAGTACAAGATTCAAGTTTGAATATTTTAAATATTTTGTTTTTCCGCACGATTTTAATAGGAATAATATCATAGAAATAAAATATTGTATTTGCATTTTTTGTATAATATGTATGTTATGCAAATTGTATACGATTCTGCTACCGTATTACACATGTAACTATAATATTTTATTAAATCTCCTATTATATATATTATTCATTACGGAAGTTCTGTAGTGATTTGTAAACACTGATAATTTATTCTGTTGCATAATATATACTGTGTTATCATTGTGGTAACGTTATTTTTCTAAACCATTGTTTATTTCTAGAAAATGTTTAATAATTTGGTGAAATGCTTAAAACTGGGTGCCATTGTGTGTTGACGCGAGACTAACTAAAAATTTATTTTCCTCGTCGAAATTAATTTTTAGGATGAAGTAATACGATACTCGATAGTAACGTAATAATGAGCTATTATTGTTTTTGCGGTGAGTGATGACATATTTTGTCTTCTATTTTCCGTTTGATGTATTGTAATAATATACCAATCAAATAACTAATTAAAACTACTAATTGTATCAAATCATTATTAAGTTTAATTTTTAAATAATAATAAAATTAATGTGGTAATTTGATAAATTTACACCTGACTGTTATAAATCTAATAGGTAGAACAAATAACACACGCAAGAAACTATTAACAATACACGAGTTGTAACATACAAATGTAGGTTAATAGTTTAGTACTTTAATAGTAGGTATAATAAAATATTAATCTTGTAGGTGAAGGTATTAGGTGTCTCTTGATTTAGCAAATAAGGGCACTTTAATATTTTTGAAAAACGCGTTGAATGAACATTCCTTTTTTTCAACTCCAACGTAATCAATGAAATAACAATAAATGAAAAATTGAGTTCTTAAATTTAAAAAAAATATTTTTTACGATACCTATTAGTGTTTGTTTGAATAATATAATTAATAGTATTTTGTATATAATAAAACTTTTCAAGGGTATCGCCGTATTTTGAATGTCTTATCTGAGTTTCAGTTAGTTTAAAACAATAGAACAGATTAATTATGATGTTAATATAACATATTATGATTGGTATTACTAAATGTTTAATTTAATACATTTTGTATTTTTTTGATTTTATATTAATAAAAAAGATATGGAAAACCTGGGTACTAACAAATTGCGTGAGCATAACAAACATACACCATAATTATTTTAAAAAATATTAAGATATACTTTTTAAATTTTTTTCAAAGACAAATTCAATATTACTTTTATTTAAGCCCTCTGTCTAATTTATCATATTAATATTTATTTCTCTTTTAGCTTTTTTTCTTTTTCCTTCTTTATAATATTTGTATATCACATTGTTTACTTTATCATCTATAATATTATAACTTGTTAATTTCCATTTTTTGTAAATTTATAGGTACGTATAATATATATTATGTATTTTGTATTAATCAATAACTCATAAATTCGCAAACCTAAAAAAGACTTGGTTCAGAGTTTAACTTCTGATAATAAAAACTTAAGTGTTAGATTTTTCAATTTTCAATTTTATATTGTTAAATATTATTTTAGATTTAAAATGGAAGTGGATTACGCGTGGGGAACGTCATCGGATAACGTGCCTGTTCAAAAGTTGGAGCAACACTTTCGCGAATCTTTCGAATCGCTTCTACCAGAATACTATATCAAAGTACCGGGAAGAGTTAACTTGATCGGCGAACATGTAGACTATTGTGGTTATTCTGTGTTTCCAATGGCTATTGATCAGTGTATTGTAGTTGCAGCGAAGAGGACAACCGACCGACATACCGTGGAGTTGACCAACCTATGTACGGAACGGTACGAAAACGTTTCCAAAAATATATCAGATATAAAGTAAATAAGTCGAATATTCTACAGCGTTTGGTCTGAGTAAAATATAACTTATACGAATTAAATTATTGCTCTATCCAAACGTAGTGCAAAGTCGTTGAGCAAGAGTCCAAGTTGGTCGAACTATTTTATGTGTGGCGTTATAGGAGCTCGAGAATACCTAAGCAAAAATCAGCTGAAAGCCGTCGAAAAGATTGGTTTTTTGTTCGCAATCACCGGTAACATTCCCGAAAGTTCGGGATTGAGTAGTTCGAGTGCACTGGTGACAGCCGCCGTAATGGCCACCCTGATCGGATACGGAGTGAGTATATTATCATACTACTATTTAATTACTTACTTAAATATAATATGTATTATCGAAATTAATATAATTTTTAAAAATAACACAAAATAATACAATATTGAATTCACGAAATAATGAATGTATAAACTCCCGAAATATACGTGCTTTAAGGTTTCATACAATTATATTTATAGATATATTGTATATGGTTAGTCATATGCTTTTTTATACTCAAACTTAGCTCTTATTTACTAGAATTTATTTAAAATATAATTATATGTAACTATGTAAGAACAAAATAGGGTTGTTACACAGTATTTTTCGTAATAACGATATTGCGTTATTGATAAAAATATTAAAATTTACATCCCCACAGATCACTAAAGACGGCATGTAGGTAAAACTTTTACAATGACGTTGTTTATAGGTACCGATCAGTAGACTAGAGTTGGCAGAAATTAGCGCCAAATGCGAAAGATACATCGGCACGGCTGGCGGTGGCATGGACCAAGCGATAGCCGTGAACGCTAAACGAGGTGACCGAACAAAAACATAATATTATACTTATTTTACGTATATTATAATATTACTCGATAATAATAGATTATGATATTATCTTAATGACCTATATTATAATTTTAATTATTTCTTTGTTATTAATATTGTAATTAATGTTATTTCATTGCATATAGGTTATGCGGCCCGTATCGACTTCAATCCGTTGGCGGTTAAACAATTCCGACTTCCAGACGATGCCAAGTTCGTAGTGGCTCAGAGTTTGGCCGTCAAGAACAAAGCTGCATCTAACGACTTCAACACGAGGGTAGTAGAATGCAGATTGGCTTCCCAGGTAAATTCTTCTTATATCCCAGTATCCCACTCAAAAAGGTCCAGTGTCCCTTACTATCTGTGCGACATGTCATATTTCTTTCGTCTTATCATACCAGCCAGTAATTTGTGAAAGCCCTTATGATTAATACATAATTGACATAGGAATTTCTTATTTTGTTAACTAAAAATACTGTCTATTTAAATAGTTTTCAAATCTATTTATTATTTTCATAAGTTCTTGGTTTTAAAATCGTTTGTAATATTATAACTTTAAATTTAACGAATTATTGACAAAGAACAAGCTGATTGAGACAGAGAGTTTTAATCAAATACAATTTTACCAACCTAATATAACTGAAAGCTTTAAATGAAATTTCAACTATCAATTTATGTTTTTCAAAAATTGAGACGAAAAATAGATCTTAAAAATTTGCTAAACATATTTTTAGATTAATAATAACAATCACGTAGATCAATAATATTATGGCATACGCTGTGTTGATATAATATCGTGTTTTATTAAAAATAAAAGGATAATTTAGTCCAGTCCTAACTCCTAACTTATGTATGGTCAACTGCGTAAAAGATAAAATAATTATTTAAAATATTTTATTAAGTTTTCATTCTACGTATATTCTGTTTGGAAAAAATGTAGGTAGGTAAGCATTAATATTTAACTTAATGTGGATTAATGCTATATTATATTTATATACACATTTTAAATAATAATGTGTAAAAACTAAAAACACATTGCCCCGTGAACTCTGAAAGTTTATAATGTTATAATGTTTGTATCGGTATCTATTATACCCAATTAAATGAATTTTAGGTACCTAGTGTTTAGGTACACCCATAATATAATTTATCTAATAACATCTCATCAGTATAAGATTGGGTGCCTTATACCTATTTTCAATCATTACTTTTTGCTAATTTATCTACTTACAACCACTGATTATAAAATTTATAAATACATTGTGAATTTGTATTTATTATTTAGTGTAAATCATGAAGCTATAAATTTTTGGTTACCCAACACTTCGACATTGCTCTTTTATTAATATTATATACTCCCAACCACCAGAGAGTCAAAGTATTCGATTAAATCATAATATTTAAATAATAGTAAACAATATTTTAACATAAAACATTTTGAATATGAATTTACGAATCGATTAACCTAATGTTAACCAATTATATTTTAACACATTATACATAATTATTTATTTATATAATTAAAATATTTAAATACATACAAATTATAATGACTGCGCGTACATAAGAACATTTATAATAAATTATATGAAGGTATTTGATATTTAATTGTAAAAAGTGGGTAAGTGGGTACCGCTCTGCTGTGCATTAGGTGCCGTATGGATTATTATTATTATATATATATATATATATATATGTGTGTATATGAGTGTTCAATTTGAATTCAATGATAGGTGATAGGTATCATTGTATACGAAAAACGATTCTGAACGGAGATGATTTGTCAGCCTAGGATATAATTTCCAGTGGTTGGTGAAAAAGGTGGTTTATGTTGTAATGGCCCGAATATACCAGAATTTAAGTTCTTTTATAATTATTATAAGCTTAACATAATATGGGAAATCTCGTATTGCATTTTCAACTCTTAGCTACTTATACAAAAATTTGTATGAATTATACCTACAAAATAATTTGCAAATATTCGAGGTTTTGACGAATTTTTGTCAATATTTGAACTTCAAATGCTAATAAAAAAATTGTGCCTATGTATTCTTATAATTTTTTAACAACTATAAGAAGAACGTATGAGGAACTTTGTATTAAATTTTCAAGTTTTTTGATTGGGCCAAAAAAATTAAATCAACACTTCAAAAAAAATTTTTCTAATAAATTGAAAATTTCAGTTGTCTATAAATAGCTCAAAAAAAAAATCAAAATATTTTGAAATTTAAATCACGTAAAGAAAACGCGAATCTTAATAATTGGTAAAATTTTAAAGTATCTATGACTTATACTTTTTGAATAATAAGTAATAACAAATACTTAAAATCGTTTGAGGTTAAATCGTTATCGTTACGCTATTTCCTAAAAATTTAAAATTCAAACGCACTTAAAATTTTTCCTATAATGATGCATTGAGTTTTCTCTATAGCTACTTGAAGGAAAACTTATGGAAAACTTAGTGTTGTATTTTTAGTCTTTAGTTATAAACACAAACAATTTTATGATTTTTCAACTTCAAAATTACTTGCAAATTTTCGCGTTTTCGACAGATTTCGTAAAAATTTGAACTATAAACGCTTATAAAAAAAAATTGTGACTAACGATTTTTTTAATTTTTTTTTAGCTACAATAAGAACAATTCATAAGGAACCTTGTATTAAATTTTCAAAACTTTTTGGATAACCAAAATTTTTTTATCGACACTTTAAAAAAAATTTCTCAAAAAAATCGAAAATTTCAGTGGTTTATAAATAACTCAAAAAAGTCAAAATTTTTTGAAAATTTAACTGTATATAGGTAACACTGACATAAACATTTGGTGAAAATTTCAAGTATTTACAGTGATTAGTTTTTGAATTACAACCATATAAAAAAATCGATTTGGTCGAAAACTGGTTTTGCATAAAAATTCCCGTTTTTCCGTCATTTTTTTTTTTGTTTTTCTCGATTTTTTTGAAAACTGTTGGAATATGTTTATTTTTGATCCCTATAATGCACCAAGGATATTCATTTTTACATCCTAAACCACCCCCATAGTTTGAAATTGGAGCATTATTTCGACTAGTTATGCTGTACACAGACAAAAAAAAAAAACACACCATTGTAAAATCAATACATTCATCACTTCGTTCAGAATCTAAAAAAACACACAACATTGTAAAATAAATACATTCATCGCTCCAATCAGAATCTAAAATAAATTTGTTTATTAAAATTATACTGTACATAAATCGTATCTAATAATATTAATATTGTCATTATCTGTATGAGTACTATAATAGGACTATGCCGTAGGATGGTATATACAAATTATAGTGGCCTAGCTAGAGTAACATCCGTTGAATCGTGTGAGGTATATACATTTGTTTATTTAAAATTGTATAATATAGCATTATTTTTACCTGCGCATTTGTCGATAAATATAAATTACAAACTCACAGCATAAAAATGAATATGTGAAAAAATATATAATATTTAATCTTACCATTTTGCTTATACGTGAGAGTCAGATAATCTACCTGTTGGCGAATCCATCTTTACCGACTGACTGTGATAATACGTGATGCATCTCGAGTAGTATTAAAAATAATTTCTAAATAATTTGCATAGCATTTATTTATATCATTACAGCGTTTGTTACAAATCTTTACATAATTATAGTATTTGTTAAACATTTTTATATTATATAATATCAGTTAATTTAGAAAACTTAATTCCATAATATAAAAAATAAAGCTATCTTTAAACCCAGTTAAAATAATTTATACATATTGAAAAATTAGGTATATTAATGTATAACATAATAAGCGTAATATTCAATGACATTAAGTCTTAATTTGTGAATTGTGCATGACTTTATATATTTTGCAGTTATTTAACAAAAAGAAAAAAAATCCGTTATAAATGAATATAAATAAAAATAACACGAATATTATGGATCTAGGGTAGTATTATCTAGGGTCTCATTATTTGTACATTTCCAACATTCGTAATATGTTGTAGCTCTTCTGCTATAATCATAATAAATTCTATGTTTAGATGCTACTTTACATGCACCTAGAATGGCATTAGGATCGCTTTTCAGAGGTTTACAATTTTTCACACACATATCGACTAATATGTACTCATCTTCTTTACATTCTAGCGGGTAGTTCGACGATGCTAATCCCACAAGAACTGCTACGACTAATAACAAACACAATTTCATAATTTTAAATGACGAATTCAAATTAAACTTAACACAAAGTTTGATGATAATAATATCGAGTATTAAGTGAGCTGTATAAAATTTAATTAATTCAAACGCGTTACAAAAATTCAATTTTTACGACGTATAACAATAAATATATAACTTATGCTCCACACAACGTATTTGAGATATTTAACTTTCTAGCTCGTGTGTAAGACTTCTCTCGAGTGGTTCTTATTGTAAACGCTGAAAAGCAACTGAAGTGACATTAACATTTTTAACAATAATAATAATTATCAAAGTAACAATATCGGGATGAATAGTCAGTCAGAGAAGGTTATCTATGTATAATAATAATTGTACAAAAGTAATAGTTTAAGTATAGGTAATCATTCTACAAAAACATAATTATTATGGGTTTAATGGTGATTTATATAGAGCTGACAAATTCAAAATTAAATATAATTATAGTATTAAAATATTAAATATAAATTGTATATTATATTGAGAGACCATCTTGCTAATAATTATGATATTGAAAATATAAAAATAATAATGTCAATAACAATTATGATTAACATTTAATTATGTTTTTGACCAATATGAATAATTTATAATATATATATTATGAATCAGGGGTCTTCAACATTTTTTTGCAGCGGGCCAAAATACAAAAAAAAAATCTTGCGGCCGCATTCGTAGTAAAAACATGTATATTATACAAAAATTCAGTTTTAGTTAACAAATTTTTTTGAAATAGAAAACATACATGCTAAATTTCAAATGTGATAGTAGGTCGCATATTATGGCAGGGAGGGCCGCGGGTTGAAGACCCCTGTTATAAATCGTAACCATAATGTACAACGTTACCTAATTAGTTTTTTGATTAGATAAGTGTTATAAGTTATAAGTAAATGTTAACATTTTAACCAAAATTGTATGAATATAATAATTATAATAAATTATTTTAATTTTTTTATCATTATAATAATTTATTATTTGTCATCTTTATTCTCGTTGTCCTATAAGTATATATTAAATAGCCGCACTGAGCCATAAATACGACTCATGATAATAATATATTTTAGTTAAAATTTAATGTTTGACAGTTGTGCCTAATTTTAATTTATAATATTTATACTTGAAGCTTAAAATACTTAAATTCTTATTTTATGTTGTTAGATACGACTTATTCATATCATACAAATCAATGATGATTGATCTTATAATAAGTATAGGTACCTTCCAATATAATTTATTATAATATTATATAAACTATAATATTTTTAGGATTGATACGTTCTTCATCGGTTTTACATCAAGTTTCAACATTCAATACATTGTTTTTAATACATTAGTATTTAATAGAATTCAAATTGAGATTTATGTTTTTTATATTGGTAAATTTTAATTACGTGTTGTTATTCTATTTTTATTACATCTGTACCCGTATTATATTAACTTAATATACTTGTCCACTGTTAGATTACCAAGGTAATAAATACTTACCTATCTCATCTTAACTAGTAGATATATATTGTTTAAAATATTTAAGTTATTAAATGTTTATCTTAGATGAAAAATCGTGTTTATGAATAATTTAATCTATATGTATTAGTTTGATCTAAAGACTAAAATACAAAAAAATAAATATCCATGGACAATTTTAAATATTTATAAAATAATTGAAAAGTAACTTTTTTGAGAAAAGCATTTTTTTTAAAAAATTATTTTTATTATTTTTCTATTAAAAATTAATATTTATTGTCTATACATAATGCAAAGCACAATACGCGGTTTTAATTGCATGTTTAAATTGATGGGAATAATAAATAAATCTTTCATGAATGTTTTCATGCTTCGTTATTATTTTGGTTAAAATTTTTATATTTCATATTTCTTGAACCTATTAGCTAGAGTTATGAATACATTAAATTAAAACCAAGAAAATATTGTAATAATAAAATAACAATAAATAAATGTGTACGATATTGTAATAATTTAACGAAAAACATTGGTAGGGAAAAAATTATTGTACTAAAACAGTTATTTTATCTTGTTGAAATCATCAAATTATGTAGACAATTTTAAAGTATACAAAAAGTATAGGTCCCACCGAGATATGAATTCAAAGTCTAAAATGCTAACCGTTACACCATGGGATCGCTATATGGAAAACGTAATTATTTATTTCAAAATAAAAAGGCAGGTTAACTAGTACCTACTATATTGTATATACTAATATATTTAAAATCTGATGAAGTAATGAATATTTGCTTAAAAATGGGTCAAAACCTTCTAATGCAGTGCCGCAGTAGTTATTAGTTACACATCCAAAGATTCGAATACTGCAAGTATTAGTCGTGTGTATACAAAGATGAAATATACAATATGACCATATACCATGTATTTTGTTAATTTTGTAAAATTATTAAGTTTTCAGAATATTTCTGATCATATTCTTAGTTAAATATTTTCTAGTATTTATTGTTTGATTGGCTATCACTGTTTGATTTTTGTACGGACGTTGTGTAATTTCCAACAAGAATTTAACACTTATAAGATATATTTTTTGAGATTCTGAATAGATTAACATTTATATCTTATTATTTTTATAAAAATTTTTTGACCTTAACTCTAATATATTTCTTAATTAATAGGTAATAGTTTTTCTGTTGGATTTCCCCATATTTTTAAATTTTCAACTAGATTATAAAATAAGATTATAAGTTTACGTATACATAGTTATAACTATTAAAGTATTAAACGTACATATTACTGTTAATTTTTATGTTGTTTCATTTAATTACGAACACCATTTAAAATTTATGGTTGACATAAATTAATAAATTGTGAACTCGGGTTCCAGGTAATTGCTAAGCAATTGAATCTGGAATGGAAACAAATGACCGTACTGGCGACGTTGCAAAAGAGTTTGGGAAACACGCTGGACCAAATGATTGAATTAGTTCACCAGCACTTGCACGTCGACAGGTATTCAAAGTCAGAGGTATGGTAATTAATCGATATGATTTTAACGTGTTGTTTATCTGTGACTTAATAATTATAACATTCGTTTTTCTATTAACCTGCACATATAGGTGTGTGAAATCTTATCAGTATCCAAAGACCGACTCGACGAGCTCAGTTTGACGGCCAACACGACCGACGTCACCGAATTTTTTTTGCACCAGAGGGCTTTACATGTGTTCGAAGGTAGCGATTTTAAATATTGTGTTTATAGGGCGACAACCGATAACGATAAAAATATGAAATAACAACTAAAGCGCAACTATTGTAATTTAAAAAAAGTAATTATATGTATGATAGATAATACACTGAATGTTTTGAAGTATAAAAAGCATTAGTAAATTATTCGTGAAAAATTAAAACGTGTTTAGTTTTTATTCAAACAAAAGTGTAGAATAGGTAGTGGAAAAATTTTTAAAAAGAAGTCAAATAGCACAAATTCTTTATGTATGCAACTACAATGTTAAATCAATAGTATTTTACTATTTATCAGTGATCTAAAACAAATACTTATATAACTTTTCACTTAGGTTGTTTTAAGACGTTTTGAAACGAGTAAATACCGATGGTTTACCCGAAGTCACGAACGTGTATGATGACTACCGAAGGTTCATCACTACTTTATTAAAAATTGTTTTAACTCCTATCATCTATTCATCTTATATGTCATAGAGGCCAAGCGGATGGAAGAGTTTTGTAAGTTGTGTGAGAATTCCGGAGCAGCGTCAGACCTCGGGAAGTTGATGGACGATAGTCATTCGTCACTGCGAGACTTATACCAATGCAGTCATCCAGACCTGGAAGAGTTAGTGGCACTCTGCAAACGAGAAGGCGCGTACGGATGCAAGCTCACCGGTGCCGGGTACATTTTATTATATTTGTATTATTGTATTAAATTCAAAATAAATTCATAACATAAATAAATCATTAGTTAAATTATATAAATGTTCGATTATTTGTATGAATATAATTTATTTAGATTATATGATTATATAATAATCTAATATATTTATATATATTAATATATTTAAAACTATATGCAAACTATTATTAAGAATTTTATAAAAAAAAACTTTTATTATTATTTTTAATCATTTGAATTCATTCATAGTCAATTTCGTGAATTATATTATTTAATTTACTATTCTCAATGTGTGTTTAGCCAAACCACTTTAATTATTATTATTTTTACACTATATACTAGATAATTGTCCATATATAATATGTACAATTATGTTCATGAAATTATGTATATAGAACTTTAGTTTTTAAAAATTTAATTAACATTATAAAGTTTTTGTTATATTCAATGAAATAAATTAATCAGATCAATTAAAAACTATTTTTTCAAGAAATGAACACTTATAAATAGTATAGTTACTTATTTATAAGAAATCCTTGATTTCATTTTTATATTTTATGTATAATATTTTATACAAAACTTAAATTCAAATGATAAACTTTAAGCATTGGCTACAGTAAAATTATCCCGGTATAGGGTTATAAATTTCAGTTACTGACCAATAATAGTATTGATTTATCGATGAGTAATATATATTTTTATAATATGTTTTAGTTGGGGAGGATGCGTCGTGGCTATGGTGTCATCAGATGTCACCGAAAGATTCGTGAGATCCGTTAGAGATCAATATTATGCAAATAGAGAAACTTGTGGTAAACATATGGATCAACTTGTGTTCGCGACAAGCCCTTCTGAAGGTGCTTGCTGTATTCACGTTAAGACCACTTCTATCAGTGATGGAATCTCCGACCACCTTCCATCTCTTGTACATTTATAAAAAACATTCAAACAGTTTATTCTGCATAATGCATTTGGCCAATAATTAAGTCGTATATTTTTCCAATAAAATAGCATTTATTTTTCGTGATAAAAATTATAGACGAATTATTAAATTTAAATACTATTTTAATAATTATATGTATATAAGTTTATGAAAACCGTAACTGCTATTTGTATTATGAACTATTGCTTTGGTTAATCAATGTTCAAAACATAAGTCGTTTATTTAAAATAAATCAAATAGAGAAAAATTAGATTATATTTACCCATTCTGAGTTCTTATATTTCTGTACACTAGTTTAAGTACTTAAAATCTTTGTTCAGAAGCAACGACGCAAGCGTTGACATTAACTTATTAGTACATAATATACATATTATAATCATAGACCATAGTATTAATATCAAACTTGGTGCTGACAGTATTTTTAAAATAATTTTTGGTATAGTACTTGGTTGGTTTAAAATTTTTAGAGATAGAGAATTTATGTAAAAAAAATATATCGGTAAATTTACAAAAAATGTGGTAAAAATTGTAAAATAGCTAAATCTTAGAGTCATTGTTACTTTTTACTATTAGACATAAGTAAATACGATTTGTATTATTATTTTTGGATTATTTGTATTTATATTATTATCTAGTTCTTTCTTATAATAACAATAATTAACAAAAATTTTCAAGAATTTATCTAAAATATCTATTTTTTTGTATCAGACATTAGTAATAAGTACATAGGTATTATGAAATATGAATATTGAATTATTCATATTATAATTAATAAATAATTTAAATTAAATTAAAGTATCAAAATTCACATAACTTTTATTTCTTATTAAGTCAAAATATTTATATTTAGACTAGACTTAACTTTTGTATTAATAATAGTATATTATTACATTATCTCACATTATCATAATATAAAGATATCTCTTTACAATTCATACTAGGCGTTTTTGATTTCATTTGATTAGAGGGGCCACACAACATTTTTTTTTTGGTAAAAAATAGTTTACCGGTAAAAAAAAATTGGTAAAATTTACGGTAAATTTTTTTACCGGTAACAATTTACCTGGTAATTTACAGCACTCACATCTCTCAAAATTTTAACCATGTATAATCACTCGTCCTTACTGTGGATAGTAACTGGAAGATATACTGTAGACTGTAGAGTGTATGTTGTTTAGTATTGTACAATAATAATAAGGGTTAAAACGTATTTTATACAAATCTTTTTATCTATATATACTAATTTTGCAAAGATATACTTCCTTAAAATACACCACATTGATCTTGTACACTTGCATAAGACTTATTGAAATATACTACTTACCTTATTGTGATTTAAATAATTATTATTTATTAAGCTATATATATCCATAAAATAAAATAACATTGAACTCCATTTATCTGCATATTGAACCAGTTTAGTATGCTACAACTACACTAATGTGGTCAGTTTGCTATTGCTTTATTATCGTATTTATCTTTTTTTAAGGTTTATTTTATATGATCGTCAAATATTTTAGTTTATAATTTGAGTAAGTCATTATACATTATTCAACTGTATTCAAAAATATCACAACATGATGTGTAATTCTTATTTTATTTTACTTATTGAGTTCTTAAAATTAATAGTACCTACACATTTTCAGTACGCACTGTTTAAACACGTAATTATGTAATTAAAAAAAAAAAAATTTAACAACACTACACTGAATTAAGCAACCTCGTATAATGTTATATTCAGTATAGCTGCATATTTAGCAGCTTGACATTTTTTTTTAGATTACAAGCAATGCGAGAAATGATGAATGTTATGGCCTTCTAACTATGTTTTTATTTTTATTATGAACTACAAAGAAATTTAAAATTTGATTCATTGGAAAAAAAAATCATACTGAAATTTTTATTAAATCGATAAAATTCACAACAAATAAGGAAACTATCCTTTTTGCTATATCAAAAATATAATTAGTTTATTTCATTTTAATACTATAAATGATAGGTTCTATTAAACTAGTTATATTATAACTTACTATCGTATTTTTATGATTTTTAAATATCATATTGGATAGTACATTGAGTATCTTAGTTTTGAGTAGAGGAATATGTCTTTGATGGGCAATAGAAATTTATTTTTAACACGTATTTATATTATTTAGAAGATAATTTGTAATAATTACGAAATTTATAATGTGTACCACCTAACTAATAACTATTTTCTATTAATATTTGTATATATTTTATAGTATAATTATATACTTGCATGATTTCGTAAATTATCTACTATGTTGTCATTAGTTACATACTATGTAAGCATAAGTACAATATTAGTACAGTGTATATACAGCTTATAATTAGGGAATTAGACACAAATGCTACTTTAGGATTGGTATTTTTTATATTCTGCCAAGTTTTTTAGGAAAATTTCCAAATCTACATACAAAAGTACTAGAAAAAAAACAAAGAACTACTTTTTATAAACATCCACAGGTATGGTATTTTTAAATTTACTAAAACAATTGTTCCGGATTTAAAGCTAACAAATGTTTTTCTTTACGAGTTACCTGAAAACAAAAATAAAAAGTCTCATAATGTGCAGGTGTATCCGTTTTAACGCAAAATTTAAAACCAAGATTACGTTCAACGTACAAAAAAAAAAAGGTATCACGGAATAGGTATGACTGATATGACAGCAGTAACGAACAAAATCGTCAAATATTGTTAAGTCAAATTAGTATTATTGTAATTAAAAATGATCAGTAAAGATAAATGTTTGTGATTGCTAATTTGTTTTTTAAACAGGTACCTACACTAAGTTTTACTCGTTGTAGTATGATAAATATTAACTTAATACCCAAACTATTATTAATTTTACAATGCTGTAAAGCTTCAAGGTCTTATTATATAATAGGAATTAGGAATATTGTATGTAATTTGTGCTAAAATATACAAATATGTATTCTGCGCCAAATCTAAAAACTAATTTTGGTAATTTACACCACGACAGAAAATGAA
Organism: Aphis craccivora; assembly: GCA_009835225.1. Classification (NCBI taxonomy): domain Eukaryota; kingdom Metazoa; phylum Arthropoda; class Insecta; order Hemiptera; family Aphididae; genus Aphis; species Aphis craccivora. The sequence continues at coordinate 28,067 of VUJU01001088.1, forward strand.
ATGCCTACGCCACACTTTTAACTTCAATTGTTGGAATTTACCAGGTGATAAATTTACTAATATCGCATTAGGTATACCTATAATAATACCGATACATCTAAATTAATTTAATCTAAAAAAATTATATGAACACTAATACCAAAAGAAAATTGATAGAAAAAGCTTAATTTTATCTTTAAATTACTAGTATAAAAAATGCGAGTAAGCTAGGTACCTATTATATATAAGTATTATAGGTATATGCCGTTTTAGCATTTAAAACATGAATACCATAATATGAAAAACAATTAATCGGATAAGGACAATATATATAAAGTACGTATACTTATTATATACATTTATTATATTATATATTTTATTATTATATTTATATATTTACAATTATTATAATATGATTAGTACTCTTTGAAATAATTTTCCATAAATGTAATTATTAAATGAACTTGATTTATCAATGATTAAAGATACAATGTGTTAAACTGTAAAAAAATTGTTCAGTTATTTTAAAGTGGCAAAAATTACAATTTTTGAAGGTTACATAATGCTCCTTTATTTAGCTTTATGTGGCGCAAATTAAAACCATAAAAATTGGCACAAATTACCAAAAATAATTTTTAGATGTGGCGCAAATTGCATATTTTGTAATTTTTTTTTTTTTTTTGTGTTTTAGTGTATTTTGGCGCATATTACATTAGATCCCATATAATATCTACCTCTAAAATTTACATATACATACGATTAACGAAGGGAAAAATTGTAACTTTCCTTCAATAAATTTTAAAGTATCAATTTTGTGTAGTAAATTGTATCCAGAGATGTTTAAGTTATATTCATTTATTTA